>PVJS01006212.1:0-60869 GCA_004027185.1 Glis glis | reverse complement strand
TGTGTGTGTGTGTGTGGTAGGGGAGGGGGATTTGGCTAATACTTTCTAAGATATGACCCCTGCAAACCTTTCCATCCTCTCTAACCTTGTTATCCACCTCTGTAAAATGTAAAATGTCTTCAAGTGATGCTGAGCTACTTGAAATTCTGTTTGCTTTTTCTCATCTCTTAGCTGTTGCTGGAATGTGATTTTCCTCTTTTCTGATCAGCAAACTTCTACTCAGTTTTAAAGACTGAGTTTGGTCTTTTTCTTCTCTGAGATTTATTTCCTGTTACTTTCAAGTGCAGTTTATAACTATTTTTTTTTGCTAGGATTCAGAAACAATATTTTCATTATTGCATATATGACACAGTTGCCTAGTTTTGTTTTCATGCTGTTTTGCTATTAGGTTTAGAGTGCCTGGAGAGGAAAAGTGATGTCCTGTTTTAATTCAGCCTTCTTTTAATCCTAGTAAATTAATTGCATGGAGAGGTACTTATTAACAGTTTTTGGGGACAAATTAAATTGAAGAAACCAGAGCCCCTGCTACATGTCAAGGGATATGTCAGTTAGTGGTGTTGGAATTGTGGTGCCTTAGCAAATCTTTGGCAGGAAATAGCTGGTAGACATAGTTATCCCTTAATAGACACAATTATCCCTTGATTAATCAGTATTTATGAAAAGTCAAAGGTAAACACTTTTAGATGAAACAACATAAAAGATCGCTATGACATATATGTATAAATACACATATCACACACATATATAATCAGTCTAATAAAAATTTATTAGGTTATTGCATTTCATTTTAACTGAAATTAATAGATGAAAGCCTTTAAAAATTATATTATCATGTCATCCATATATATTTCTATAGTGAGCAATTTATGTGTACTGATATTTAAGTTATAGAAAAATTATTTAAAAAATACATTGTTATATGCATCAGTGGGCTACCAAGAATATAAGGAGTTTGAAGAATTCAGGCAAATATTTAGTTAGAAAACCTAGAGTAGAAAACAGAGTACTGATGCCAGTTTTATCCTTGAAGGCATTTAATACATCTGATGAAATTGAGCTTCACTCTTCATAATCCTCAGGACTTACAGGACATGAAAGAGAGTCAAGTGCTCAATCAAAGATAATACTTTAATAGAGACTCTGTGGGTAGGTAGAATAAGGTTCCACTCAGAGATAAGCATGTCCTAATTTCTGGAACACATGAATATGTTGTTACATAGCAGAAGAGAATTAGCTAATCTAAAAATGGGGAGATTATACTGGGTCACCTAAATGAGCTCACTGTGATCACAAATTTCCTTAAAAATGGAAGAGGGAGGCAGAAGAGTTGGTGTCAGAGTGATGAGATATGAGGGACTGGCTTTATGGCTTTGAAGATGGAGAGATGGAGCCCTGATGGGAAGAAGCCATGATAGAAGATGACTATGGAGCCACGAACCAAGAAATCTGGGCAGCAAGGAAGGACAGCAAATGAATTCTGTGCGACAGCCTCCAGAAAGGAATGTGGCATGTGGATACCCTGAGTCTATCTAGGTGAGATCCACTTCAGATTTGGGAAGAATAGAACTGTCAGATAATACATCTGCATTCTTTTCAGCCCCTAAGTTTGCAGTCGTTTATAACAGTATCCCTAAGAACTTAATACATCCTCCTTGACCGCAACACAATTACTACTTGAATATGAGGCAGAATACTATGGACTGGGTAGCTCAAAGAACAGATATTTATTTCTCAAAGCTCAGTATACTGCTCATTCCATGAATGAGTTGTCTTGTCGGGGCCCCTCCACTTCCTGGTTTACAGACAACTGTCTTGTAGCCTCATATACCAGAGAGTCAAGAGAGCAGGAACGAACTCTGTGTCTCTTATTTTTGCTTTTGTTTTCTGTGTCTCTTCTTAAAAGGTCATCAATCCCATTAAAAAGTCTCTGCCCTCATGACTTAATTACCTCCAAAAGGTTCCACCTCCTGTCACATTGATGGTTAGGATAACAGCATATAGATTTGGATAAAATGCAATTATTCAATTATTATGAATAGATACATTATAATTATTATGAGGGAATACAAGCATTCAGTGCATAACAGTAAGAGTAGGTTGGAATTAAACCACCCCGTTCAATACTGTCAATGAATGAGAAACATAATCTCCCTATATATTTGGCAGCCAACTCTTCCACCCTCAACAATGAATCATGCTACCTGGGCAGCTGCCCTAAAACCCTGAAACCCCAAAGTTAATTTTAGTTGGATGTGCTATTAGATAGCCCAAGCCAATTGATATTTGCTCTGGAAGAAGCCATCTTTAAGCCTGGAAGAATCTTGAAGATAAAGTTCCAAGAAATAATGAGCTCAACTGTGATGTAGCACAAAATAAATACACAAAACAACTATGTTTCTATGCATAGCAGTGAGCAGGTAGAAAAATTAGTCCCATGATGCAACAAAATACAGGAATAATAAAACACATCATACAAAATGAGTAGGTTAAGATATTGAATGAATAGGCAAATGGATTGAATTCTGCTTAATGAGAAAAATGATATAAAATTAGGAGACAAATTTGAAGAAAAAAGGAACAAATTGTTGTGGAAATGAAAAAAATAATTGAAGTGAAAATTCAGTGAGTTAGTGTCTTAGTCTGTTTTCTGTTGCTGTAAGAAAATACCTGAGACTGAATATTTATTAAAAAATACCCCAGAAGATTATTTAGCTTACAGATCTGGAGACTGAAGCCCAAGAGCATGGTGCTGGGCCCTGATTAGCATCTCGTAAGCACTTTCTTGCTGCATCATAACATGGTGGAAGGCATCACGTGGAGAGACAGAAAGGACCAGAGAGAGCTCACTTTTAGAATACTCCCTCAATAGCCCATAATCTATTACTCCATTTATCACCTCCCCAAAGTCCCATTTCGAAATCCCATTAATGAATGAATTTGGGATAAAGTTTCTATCACATTAAATTTGGGGGACACATTCAAATCATAGCAATTAGGTTAACAGTAGCTTATGAAGCCAGGTGTGATTGTGGACATCTGTAATCCCAGTATTTGGGAGGCTGAGATGGGAAGGTTGAAGGTTTGGGGTCATCCTCGGCAACTTAGCAAGACCTTCAGCAACTTAGACCCAGTTTCAAAAAAAAAAAATAGGGATGATGTAGAATGCCCCTGGGTTCAATCCCGAGTAACTAACACACACACACACACACACACACACACACACACACACACACACACCCCACAGAGTATTTCATGAGATAATTGAAAAGATTTAAAGGATATTACCATTATTTGGCTCAGAGAGATAATGGAATGAAAATATTAAATGTTAAGAGAAATGGAGAAAGGTTTGTATGTGCAGCTTAGTGTGTAGTACAAACAGCTAGAGACTACTTCCAAATTCAAGACAGTGTGATAGAGTTTATAATAGGTTACAAAGACCACAAGGTTTGTTCCCAGCTCTCAGAAAATTTTTGTAAGGATACAGTATAAATTGATGTAACATTTGAGAGTGCCATTGCTTTTAAGTGGATTTGAAACTGAGATAGTAATGCTTTTAACCAGTTTAATATAAGGGATAAATTTACATTGGGGTTAAAACATCATTTGTCAATATATAATCTGTTTATATTCCAAGTAATATCCTCATCTATTCTTTCTTTGCATTTTTTTTGCCACTTTGCTATTATTTCTATTCTCAAAATGTGGGTAAAAGCAAAGGGAAGAGGTAAAACTCAAATAACTGTTACTATGAGAAATTTATTAGTACTGAATTTATTGACCAAATTGAGTATTTTGAATTATATTTCTATGCCATTTCTATTTTTGCTATTACTTCTGAAAGAAAGTGGTTCATTATTAAAATTTTTGTACTTATCACCTTTAATATATTCTTTGGGTATTGATACAGTTAAAAAGAAAAATATGTAACTATAGCTTATTTAACTAGTTAAAGATTAATATGATATATACAATTTGATTTTCCTAGTAAGTTGCAGGTATGAGGATGGAATTGTAACACAGAGGATACTAAAGTACACATTCAGAGTATGCATTCAGCAAGTTAAATACATTGGAGTAAATTGTGTTTTATATCCTTTCAAAATCTCTCTGCATGATGGTGTTATTGTTGCATATTGAGTCCAGACCAGGTATTTACATTTGTTTTTCACTTAATTAAAAGTAATCATAAAGGTACTTGCTGGATCACACAGAAGATTAGCTGTGCCTGATGTATTTTCAATTTATACTGTACCACACTGGGTCCTCTTATACATTCCCTGGCCACCCTTGTGCTCAGAATGTAAAATAAATTAGGTGGTTGCCTATACTCCCATAGCTTCTTCTGAACAGCCTTTGTATATCTTTCATAAAGCGTTGCAATTACTCAGTGATTTGTCTCTGCAAGTAACCTATAGGCAGTTCAATGGCAGGAGTTATTTATCTTTGAACTCCCCAGAGCTCAGTTAACTAGTAGATCGAATGACTTATTTCCTAATATTTAAATCAGCTTTATTTACAAACTGGTACCCTGAGAATTAGAATTCAGTAAAGATTTAATTTGGGTTAAAGCATTAAATGTGAGCACTTTCCAAGTAAAATTCAAGAGATAATTCCAAGTTACTTCGGAAGTGAGGTAAATATATCTCAGATTTCTTACTGTGATCTTGGATGTTCATTAACAGATTTCTTTGAAGTTTGAAACAACCTAAGGTTTATACACTACAGTTTTGGGGAAGAAGAAGTGATGGGGGAAAATCCAGGGCGTTGGAGAGGAAAATGAGGAAATTCTCTTTTGATTACTCGATGGTTGTTTTGTTAAAAAAAATTCCCCTTTTGTTTGGCAATGCTTTTTGTATTGAAGTTTACTTTGTTATTAATATTGCCATATGTTATCTCTTAAGATTAGAGTTTGCATAGCTCTTTTATAATCCATGTCCTTTTATTTAAGTATAGCTCTTATAAATAGCAGTATTGTAAAAAGCAATTTAATAACTTCTGTATTTTCTGTTGGTATATTCATCTATTTACATTTAATACAATTATGAATATATTTAGATTTAAGTTCATTCTTTTTCTCTTCATTTATAATTTGCATCACTATTCTCAGTTTCTGTGTGCCCACCTTTCTCCCTTCCTTTTGATTGACTGGGCATATTTGTATGCTATTTCATTTCTCCATTGGTTCTTTTACTTTTCATCCTTGTCTTGCATTCTTAGGTGTTACCTGAGATGTTAAGTATTTATCACAGACTACCTTGAGCTAATATGATTCTACTTTTCAGTCAACAATCAGAGTGTGCAATGCTACCATTCCTGTTCTTTGTGCCATTGTTGGAATATCATTTAATCCTACATTTATTGTCTATATCACATATATTATTATATCCACTTTACCCAGTCAATATTCTTCTAAATAAAATTTTCAATTAATATTTTACATGTACCCATTCATTTGTTTCCCTTTATGGTTCTCTTTATAGTTGTTTTTTTTAATTTTTGCCATCTGGGTTCTTATCTTGGATCATTTGCCTTTAATAGAAAAACATTGCTTAGATTTTCTAATAGTGTACCTATCTAGGAGCAAAACCTTGAAATTTCTTTAATTGCACTCATATTTCTCATTTTTTCTAGTTAATTAATTAATTAATTTTTGTGGTGCTAGGGATGGAACCCAGGGCCTCACACATGCTAGGCAAGTGCTCTACCACTGAGCTATATCCCAAACCCCAATGGCTTTCATATTTGAAGGATAATCTCATTAGGTATAGAATTCAAGATGGATATTTTTATCTCTGTATTTAAATATTATAATTCTCTTATCTTTTCACATTTATTCTTGTCATCTTGAGCATAATGTGCTCTCCTCCCTGCCAGTCTTCAGTTTCCTTAATTTTTTGTTTTACCCATTGTGACGTGCCCATGGAGTGGTGGTTTGTTTTATCCTGCATGAGATACTTTCCCCCCACGCTCTTGTCTCTTCTCTCAGTCTGGGGTTCTGCTATAAACATACGGTGAAGACACACACACACACACACACACACACACACACACACACCAAGGCTGTGCTTTGTTTTTTTATTTTGTGCTTCCATTTGAATTTTTTGTTAGCCTCTCTTTGGGTTCACTATTCTTTCTTCTATTGTTTCTTGTTGGCTATAAGCCCATATAATAATTTCTTTATTTCATATATGCTTTTTATTTTTTACTTCTAGAGGTGCTTTGGTTATTCAATTACTTTTTAGATTTTTTCATTTTTTAGATTTTCTGGAATTCTTATCTTTTTAAATCATTTTGAAAAATACTTGTTATATATGGAGAAATATGTATGTGTTTATATTTATTATATATAAATTATATGTATATGTATTGAATACAATATATGCATTAATATATACATAAAATACAAATATGTGTACATACACACATACACACATGCATACACATGCATACACATACATACACACATACATACACATACATACACATACACATACACATACAAATATGTGTACATGCACATATATACGTACACATACATGCAAATAATTGCTGTTAGTTCCAATGTCTGGTTCTGGGTAATTGTTGAATCTACTTTGTTAACAATTATATTGAGTCATGTTTCTTCTCCCTTCATATTTCTCACAGATTTTTATTTTATGAACTTCTATATTTTAGCTAAAAGAAGAAAACACTAACATTTCAATTAACTAGTTTGCTAGGCTTTTTTTTTTTTTTTTTTGGTGGTGGTGGAGATATTGGCAATGAATCCAAAGGTATCCTACCCACAAGCTATGACTCCAGAACTCTTTATTTTATTTTGAAACAAAGTCTTGCTAAGTTGCTGAGGGTCTTGTTAAGTGGCCTGTGATCCTCCTCTCTCAGTCTCCCTTGTACTGGGATTCTAAGCATTTGTCACTGTCCAGTTAGTTTACTAAATTTTTTTTTCATACTTGTATTTGAACCCAGGGCTTTCTACCTCTGAGCTACACCTCCAGCTCTTTTTATTTATTTATTTTTTTGAAACAGGGTCTCACTAAGTTGCTGAGGATGGCTTCAAATCTGTGATCCTCCTGTCTCAGCCTCCTACTGAGATTATAGGCATGCACCATCACACCTGGATAGTTTACTAGACTTTTAGTAATCACTGACTCTATACCAAGAATCTTTCTATGTTCAGGAAACATAGCAATGACCCAAATATACAATTGTTGGTATCCTCAAATGTCTATGATTCATACATCCTGGTGGACCAATATACTGATTTTTTAAATGCTCAAAATAATATATCTAAATTTTTTGGTCTTGAGCTAGAACTATTTTTGACTATAACATTCACAATAGATTTGCAATATTCTGTTGTTGGCTATTATTTTTTAAAATGCTGATGTAACCATAAATTATATCATTCTTATATGGACAATTTCAGTAATGGTCAAAATTTCTAAGCCATAAATTCTTTTCTTCAAATAATATATGTCACTAAGAAGTTCAGTATATAAAGGGATGAAGGCTGAGGTGCCCTGGTTATAGTGGATCTGAAAACTTACTACTTAGCTTCCCGTTTCTGTCCTCTAATTCCTTCTGCCTGAAGCCTGTCTCTGAAGAAGCTCCAAGAATTCCCTCTATTCTCTAAAGATGTAAAGAGCACAATTTGGAAGCTGTTTAAGTAGATCATCCATGCGGCAAGGGGTTTTTCTGTTTCCTTTTTTACTACCATTTTCTTCAAATTTCTGAGACAAATTAAATGCTTAGATGAAGTTAATGGTTTGAAATTAACTGCTGATGTATGTGTGTGTGTGTGTGTGTGTGTGTGTGTGTGTGTGTGTGTGTGGTATACAGAGTTATTTAATAGTTCTTTAGGGTTTTCCTCAAACTCTACTTCACTGAATTATAGAATCCCAGGAGTTAGAAGTAGCCTTGAAGATAATTTCGCATAACCTCCCACTCAGTGAAAGGCTCCTTCCTACAACATCCCTGACAGATGGTCATTTAGCTTCTGCTTGAGCACTTCCAGTCACTGGAGTTCATGAGTTTCTGAAACCATTTCATCTTGAACAGTTCTCATGATTTAGAAATTTCTTTCTTATACCCATCCCAAACATGCATCTCCGTGAGTTCCAGTCATTGACAAAACGAGTCCCCCAGTTTCCTTAGTCTCTTCTTCCCTTGACCTGATTTATATTATTTCCCTCTTATTATCCTTCTGTTCCTCAAAGTGCATTCCACTATCGCAACACTTAATGCTTTGTTCTCAATGGCGAACTGTGGAGAGTGTGTTGGATTGAACCAATGTACGTGAGGAATATGGACTGGTCGTGTACTGTGAGATCCATTCCAGAGGAATGTTTTCTTGAAAGCTCAATCTCCAAGAAGTCTGGCACTGGAGATGCATGATCTGTGCCTAGCTGAGATCCTTCAGGTGGACTTCGCCTGCTTGCTAATCTTTCCTATTCATATCCTTAATGGGAAAGAAGATAGACACATGGAACATGAGCTCTCAATCCTCCACTTATTGTTGTGCTGTCTCATAAACAGTTTTAAAAAGTGAATTTTGAATCCTCAGAAAAGTTTTTATACTTATATAATCATTTAAAGATTGAGCCGAAGATGGTGGTGTACTCTTGTAATCCCAGTACTTTGGGAAGCTGAGACAGGAGGATTGCAGGTTCGAGGACAGCCTCAACAACTTAGCGAGGCTCTCTGAAACTTACCCTGTTTCAAAATAAAAAAAAATAAAATAGGGCTGGGGGTGTAACTCAGAGGTATAATGCCTCTGGGTTCAATCCCCAGTACCAAAAAAAAAAAATGATTAATGAAATCTCTAATGTTTATCCAGCAGCTATTCATGATAATGGTATCTAAATATTGAGAATGCCACAAAAATACAGAGCTATTTGATATTGTTTGAAAACTATCATTTTTCTTCATGTGAAATACCTTCCTCATTTGCTTCTAAAAATTCAGTGTAGTTATTGTCTGTAAGTCTGTGTAAGTCCCAGTATTTTCTTAAAACTTTTCCTGAATATTGTAATTCCCAGTGAGCTCAGTATCTCTAGACTTCCATGATATTCATAGTCTAAGTAAATGTTTATTTAGTGCCTAGTGGTTTACCAGGCTTTTTGTCAGGTATTGTGAATAAAAAGATGAAAACCAATCTTCAAAGAACTTGTATGCAGAGGGGACACACTAATAAGACAGTAAGTATGACAGAACAATGTGGGAAATGCTGTGATAGAAACAAGCACAGGCTGTGAATAAGCAAAGGATGCTTCATTTTTCTGTGTGTGTTTTTGGAGATGTGGAGTGATTCGGTGCAATGGTGCCAGGGAAGGATTCCTGTATCCCAAAGGCAGGTAGGAGTTTTCTCATTGTATTGCAACCACTTATTTATATGGTCACTTAAAAATATTATTGCTAGCAGCAGATTAGCAATAGTAGTAGAGAGTCCTCTCTCCCCAGTATGAGTATGATTTGTAGATTATCTTTTCATCTTCGGAGGTTTTCAAGCTATGTTTGCAAATATGGTAAACATTGAATATGACATTGAAAAGCCACTCTTCGAAGGCTCTTGTAGATATAAATAACCATACTTTTTCTGTTTTATAGGAAATTAGAATTTTATAATAAACTTCCCAGTGTTTGGTTTATATTAATGTGCCCTCCAGAGACCTTTTAGAGGGATACCAAGAGATTATACTTTGATCCAACTTTTCCCAGTCTTCGCTAAAGTTCACTTGTTCTGTCTTTAAATGGTTTTTATTTTATGACCCCAGCAATTTTTCTCTTTCTTGTTCATGTTAACATTACTCAAACCTTTATAATAGGTTATCACAATGTTAGTCATCCTTTATCCAAATGTACATATTTAAAGGGTATAAACTAACTCACAAATCACTTATTTTTCCCCCAGTTATTTTTGTTGTACCTCTCTGAAATTCCTCCAGGTCTTCTGCAACTTTCTGGTTTTGAAGTGCTCAGCTGAATGCTTTTAATCTCATTTGCATATGGTGTGTATTTTGCATATTGCTTCCTGAGCTGTTTGGTTTGGGTCATATTTGGTCCTAAGCTACAGGAAGGGTTGTGTAGCTGCCCAGTCAACATCCAGAGATACCTTTGCATTTTCCAGGACAGATGGTGACAAACTCTTTGCTTACATGGAGTCCCAGGTTAATATTACCAAACCAAGTATAATCCAATATAAGAAATTCAAAAATTAAATTATAGCCACTAGCTAACTCATGCATAATCAAATCATTATGCAGAAAGATTTCATACTGTATTCACTGGAGCTCTCAAGCTTTATTTGAAACCAGGCTGTATTTCCATAAATATTTGTTGTGCTCATTTGACCAAATAAAAAGTGAAAGTTAAACTCAAGTATTTTCTTCCTACAGAACGACCTCTACTTGGGGATGCCCCATCAAACAACAGATTTAAAATTTAAAATGTGTTTGCCAACATTTGAAATTCCCCAAAGCTCAGATTAATTACCAATCGCTCCTGTCCTGCAAGCTCAGCAGCAATAGAACCCTGAGCGCTACAGACCTTATTTTGTATAGAATTGGCAAGTTTTTGAACTTTGTGAACTCTCTGTAGGCTTCTTATTCACAGCGTACTTGCTCCTTCACAAAAAGTTCATTTTACAATCATTAAATGGTTAGTCTATAATCAACAAACTATAAGAAAGTGTTGGAAACTATCAAGCAAATTTGATTAATATAAATGAATTACATAATTCTATATGATTTTTAAATTTATAATTAGGCTTGGTCATTCACTCAGTCTGAGTCAGATAACATAGGACTTTTAAACTTTGTGATAAGGAGATTAAATATTTCACATGATATGCAACAGATTCAATGACACTTTTAAAGCAGAATTGTGCCAGGCGTGGTGGTGCACGCTTGTAATCCCAGTACTTGGGAGGCTGAGACAGGAGAATCGCAGGTTCGCAGCCAGCCTCAGCTTCTTAGTAAGGCCTCCACAACTTAGTGAGACCCTGTTTCAAAATAAATAAATAAATAAATAAAATAGGGCTGGGGGTGTAGCTCAGAGGTAGAATGCCCCTGGGTTCAATCCCCAGCACCACCAAAAAATAAAAAATAAAAAAATAAGGCAGAATTGCTTCTTCAGTAGACTGTGCTCAGGTCATCCCAATAAGCCTTCTGCCTCCACTCCATTTCCTTCTGTCTTCCTTCTCCCCAGCCCTCCCTCCTCTATTCCTTTCTATACATTCTCTCTTCCCTCCTCCTCCCACTCCTAATGTTCTCTGCATTAATAGATTAATTCATATTACTTTGGTTTTCTCTGTCAAATCTGATATATAAAAATAGCATTCCCCATTATGCCAACATATCTTTTGAATTTGATGACATCAAGATTTTTTAACCTAAACAGTTTAAAATAAAAACTATTTAGTCTTTCTGAATTAGAATTTCTTTTTAGTTTTATGCTATCACATTTGTTAATTCTTATTTTAATTTTCTGAGCCTTGGGAGTTTTATTGAGGAAGTATATCAATAAGTTTTTATTAAGTGTTGGACCTATGCCTTCCTCTAGTAATTTCAAAGTCTCTGTTCTAATTTCCAGGTCTTTGTTCCATCTTGAGTTGACTCCTGTGCTGGGTGAGAGGTAGGGATTTAGTTTCATTTTTCTACAAATGGATAACCAGTTTTCCCAACACAATTTGTTGAAAAGGCTATCTTTTCTCCAACTTATGTTTTTGGCACCTTTGTCAAAAATTGGCTATAAGTGTGTGTGGATTTGTTTCTGTCTTCTGTTCCTCTAGTCTATGTGTCTGTTTTTGTGCCAATACCATGCTGTTTTTGTTATTATAGTTCTGAGGTATATATTGAAGTCAGGAATTGTGATGTCTTCTGCATTGTTCTTATTGCTGAGAATTGCTTTGGGTATTCTGAGTCTTTTGTTTTTCCATATTAAATTTAGGACTGATTCTTGTAGCTCTGAGAAGAATGACATTGTTGTTTTTTTTTTTTTTTTGCGGTACTGGGGATTGAACCCAGGGGTATTCTACCTCCAGGCTACACCCCTATTTTTTATTCTTTATTTTGAAACAGGGTCTCACTAAATTGTGGAGGGCCTCATTAAGTAGCTGAGGCTGGCCTCAAACCCCAATCCTCTAGTCTCAGCCTCCCAAGTACTGGGATTACTACAAGCATGTGCCACCATACCCAGCTGACATTGGTATTTTGATAGGGATTGCATTGACTTTGTAGATCACTTTTGGTAGAGTGGTCATTTTGATCATATTTATTTTGCCTGTCCATGAACATGGAAGATCTTTCTATCTTCTAAGATCTTCTTCAATTTCTTTCTTTAATGTTTCATAATTTTCATTGTAGAGGTCTTTGACCTCCTTGGTTAGATTTATTCCAAGATATTTTATTGTTTTTGAGATTATTGTGAATGGGTTGTTTTCTGGGTTTCTTTTTCAGTGGACTCATCGTTAGCATATAGAAAAGGTACTGATTCTTTTAGATTGATTTTGTATCCTGCTACTTTGCTAAATTTGTTAATCAGCACTAGAAGTCTTTTGGTTGAGTTTTTTGGGGTCTTCTATGTATAGGATCATGTCATCTGCAAATAGATATAGTTTCAGTTATTCTTTTCCTATTGGATTGGATTCCCTATTTGGATTCCTTTGACTTCCTTCTCTTGCCTTATAGCGCTGGTTAAAGTATCGAGTACTATATTGAGAAGGAGTGGTGATAGTGGGCATCCTTGTTTCTGATATCAAAGGGAATTCTTTTAGTTTCTCCCCATTCAATATGATGTTGACTTTGAGTTTATTGTATATTGCCCTAAAGATGTTGAGATAAGTTCCTTCTATTTCAATTTTCTGCAGTGTTTTTAACATGAATGGGTGTTGGATTTTGTCAGGTGCTTTTTCAGCATCTATTGAGATCATATAATTTTTGTCCTTGGTTTTATTTATGTGGTGAATGACTTATATTGGTTTGCATATGTTGAACCAACCTTGAATCTCTGGAATGAAACCAACTTGGTCATAGTGTACAATTTTCTTGATATGGTTTTGAGTGCATATCACCAATATTTTGTTTAGGATTTTTGCTTCTATGTTCATCAAGGATATTGGTCTTTAATTTTCTTTTCTTGAGGGATCTTTATTTGGTTTTGATATTAAAGTGATTCTAGCTTCATAGAAAGAG
The DNA here is from genome assembly GCA_004027185.1 of Glis glis. Lineage (NCBI taxonomy): Eukaryota > Metazoa > Chordata > Mammalia > Rodentia > Gliridae > Glis > Glis glis. Next base: position 47,676 of record PVJS01006212.1, on the reverse strand, counting down.
TTTAGATGGTTTCCATCTCTTTCTATTTCACAGAATAATTTGTGAGGTATTAGGTTTATTTCTTTTATAAAGGTTTTGTAGAATTTAGCTGGGGATCTGTCTGTACCTGGGCTTTTCTTTGATGGAAGGCTTTTTATTTCTGTTTCTATCCCTTTTCTTGCTCTTGGTTGGTTTAGGTTTTCTGTATCATCTTGGTTCAACTTAGGTAGGTTGTATTTGTCTAGAAATCTCTTGATTTCTTCTATGTTTTCCAGTTTATTGGAGTATAAATTTTCAAAATAGTTTCTGATGATCCTCTGGATTTCCCCACTCTCTGTGGTGATGTCTCCTTTTTCATTTCTTATATTCATAACTTGGGTTGATTCTCTCTTCTGGTTAGTTTGGCTAAGTGTTTATCAATCTTGTTAATCTTTTCAAAGAACCAGTTTTTTGTTTTGTTGATCTTTAGTATTTTTTTTTCTATTTCATTGATTTTTGCTCTGATTTTAATTATTTCTTGCCTTCCACTGACTTTGGGATTAGTCTATTCCTATTCTTCAAGGGCCTTGAGGTATGTCATTAGCGTGTTTATTTGGTGACTTTTTTTTTATGTGGGCACTCAGTGCTATAAATTTTCCATTTTAAACTGCATTCAAAGTGTCCCATAGAAATTGAATGGTATTAAACTAAAAAGTTTCTGCTCAGCCAGGTGTGGTGGGTGCATGCCTGTAATCCCAGTACTTGGGAAACTGAGACAGGAGGATCACAAGTTCAAGGACAGCCTCAGTAACTTAGGTTCTCAGCAATTTAGTGAGACACTATTCCAAAATAAAAAAAATAAAATAAGCCTGGCAGTATTGCCCAGAGGTAGAAGGCCCCTGGGTTCCAACCCTAGTACCAAAAAAAAAAAAAGTTTGTGCTCATCAAAGGAAACCATCAAGAGTCTAAAGAGAGAGCCTACAGAATGGGAGAAGATCTTTGCCACCTATTCCTCTGCTAGAGGACTAATATAATATCTAGAATATACAAATTACTTAAAAGACTTAACACTAAAAAGAACTAATAATCCAATCAAGAAATGGGCAATTGAACTAAATAGACACTTCACAAAAGAAGAAATACAAATGGCTAATAAATACATAAAAATGTTCAACATCATTAGCAGTCAGGGAGATGTAAATCAAAACCACAGTAAGTTCCTTCTAACCCCAATCAGAATGGCAATCATCAAGAACTCAAGCAACAATAAATGCTGGCAATGATGTGGGAAACTAGGAACTCTTTTACACTGTTGTTGGGACTGCAAATTAGTGCAGCCAATATGGAGATCAGTGTGGAGATTCCCTAGAAAACTGGGAGTGGATCCACCATATGATCCAGCTGTCCCACTCCTGGGTATCTTTCCAAAGGGGCTGAAATCAGAATATTATAATAATACATGCATATACATGTATATAGCAGCACAATTTACAATAGCCAAATTATGGAACCAACCCAAGTGTCCATCAACAGATTAATGGATCACAACATTATGGGATATATACACAATGGAATTCTACTTAGCAATAAAGAAGAAAAAATTATGTCATTTGCAGGAAAATGGATGAATCTAGAGAACATTCTGTTGAGTGAGATTAGTCAGTCACAGAAAGTGAAGGGTCATATATTTTCTCTCATATGCAGAAGCGAGGGGAGAAATTGGGATATCGAGAGACTTTAGATAATGCAGGAGAAACTCGAGTGGAGCAAAGGAGGTGGTTTTAGGGAGGTGGGGAGAGGGAGAATTAATGAAACACTTCCACTGACATTATTTACATATGTGAGAATGCCAATGCTAGTCTTGATATTTTGTATGGGGGAGGGGTAAGGTGGGGAGAGAGCCGGGGGAAAACTCACCAAGTGCTGTGTTCATTTATGTGACTGTCACTATGAACTACATTATGATGTGATATTGTAATACAGCAATAAAATATAATAGTAATAACAAAATAAAGTAACCAAAAAATTAGGATTTCTCCATCTATAACCAAACAGAATGGAAAGCAGGTCATCCCTCCAAATTATTTGAAAATATAGAAAAACTAAGGTATTTTTTTATTAACTCAATTGTTTTTTTCTTACTTTGGGCAAATGACTTAAAACAACTTTGAATAGAACTAGAAGATATGACTTCTATATTTTCTAGCATACTTCCCTAATTAGTGCTTATTTTAATGTTAAATATCTTCCTATAGGGTGAATCTTTTATATTCAGATATTTAAATGTAGCAGTGATTCATTAACTAGTCTGTAGCATATGAAGACATGTACTTGAAAAGAATTATATCTCTGTATTATGCAAAGTTTCCACAGGTATTTTATACTTCTTGGATATAAGATTATTCCAGGAAAGAATGAAAGAGAAATGTGAGGGGCATTTCTATTAGAATTAAGTCAATATAGGTTCAAAGACTCTCAAGTACTCAGTGGAGACATAATGGGTGGTTTGAAAAGAAATTTCAAGGTTGAAATAGGTGACTATTATGGCATGAAAAGTAAGATGTTATTTTTTAAAGACAGTGTGAATTTCATGTATTTATTATGAACTCAGTTATTTAATTCTGCCCTCTTATTCAAGCCGATGTCAGATTTTATACAGATAATCACCATTATGCCTTTATTATTCAGCAGCCATGTATTTGTATGATAACTCCCATCATGTTATTGTTGCTGAGTCTTACAGCATGTTTCTTTGCAAGTTTGAACCCAGATATTTTATTTTCAAAGCCCTTAATGAAGTTTCCTGTTAATGCGACAACAGTGCCTGATAGGAACTGGATAATGTCTAAATATTGATTGTGGTGTCTGTCACAGCTTTTGAAGTACTTCTATTTAATTCAGTTTAAAGAGTTCAGGAGTTAGAAACTGGCAGATGAAGAGAGTACATTTAATTTTTTAAACATAATTCAGCATATTTATGTGTACTACTAAAACATGAGAACTTCAGTGCATTGCAGTTGTGTTGTTGATGGGGTCGACTTGGAAAGCTGTTGTCATTATTGCCATATTATAGGAGCATATGAGCATTCTGTACTTTTTGTAATAAGATTTATTTTTAAGATGCAGTGTTGAGTCAATAAACAGAGTTTTATCAGCATTGTTACCTTTGGGTCTGAATACAGTCATTAGCCAATTTCTGTTAAGCAACTCCTAGCTCTACCCTCCATGTTGGAATCATTTCAGGTTGCTGTAATAAAAATATCATGCACTGGGTGGCTTAAACAATAACCATTTATTTTTCACAATGCTGAAACTTGGGATGTCTAGATCAAAGCACCAACAGATCCAGTATCTGCTGAGGACGCTCCTCCTGGTTTGCAGATGGTTGTCTTCTCATTGTGTCCATTAGTCTCACTGCAAGAGAGCCTTTTTTCTGTGTCCCTTAAAGTCCCATGAGGACTCCACCCTTATGATCGAATTGTCTCCCAAAGCCCCCACCTTCATATATATTAAGCGCTAGTACTTCAACATACGAACTTTGGGGAGACAGAAACATTCAGTTAATAGCATATAGATTTCTAGAATCATTTAACTTACATTAGTCTATTGGCTCAAATAAATTAAAAGCACATTGAACATTGCTGGTCTATCAAAGCTTCTTTATAGAAGGTTTTAAACATAGCAAAACAAAAAGAGAATAAATATGGGAGAGCTAAAACTTGCATTTTAGGAAGCATCTAGAAGCATCAATGTCTTCACCTACAAATTGTTATTTAGAGGATCAAACCTAGATATCTAAGCATTAAGATTTTTAATTAGTTATTTTAAAAGTAATACAAATATAATACAGGACAAATATCAAATAGTGCCCAAAGATACATAATGAAAGGCAAAGGCATTTTTGATGACACTCACTCTTGGCACCATGATAGCTTGGATAGCTAAAAAAGCTCCTGAGTTTTTATTATTTTTTTTAATTAGGAAATCTGGATTAAAACCAAACACACTTGTAATGCCATTTCCAAACTTTCCAGAAAAGTAGAGAAAATTCTCTGGAGAGAAAATAAATGAAACGGAAGGTGGAAAGAAGTTGACAATGAATCCATGATTATCCTATGGGCCACTGCTGAATTCAGTAGAAATGTAGACATTAAAAGCTATGTAAAGGACAAGAGACAAAGCCTTAGTCAAGGACAAGGTGGAGACTTGGAACTAAAATATCTGCATAAGGCTTGTACTTTTCACTTTATAACAAAAGATGTTAAAGACCTCTGCTCGAGAAAACAAGACATTATTGAGAGAAATGGAGGAAGGCCTAAATAAATGGAGGGACATATGTTGTTGTATTGGAACACCAAATAATATAAAAGTCCTATTTCTCGACAGACTATCCTGTAGTTTCGCTTCAGTCCTTATACTTGAAAGCCAATTATTTTATTTTGATAAAAGTGGATTATGTATAATTCCAAAGGCTGCAGAACTTACAATACTCAATACCATGTACAAAGAATTAAAATAGCAGATATACCAAGAACTAATATAAAGTTATAGTAATTAAGAAGGTGTGGCTTTCTGTAGGCCATAGGGACAGACATCTGAAGAATGGGAGTCCAGAAGGAGACCCACACTGTCAGATCTTCAGCCCATTTGTGCCAGGGCAGTGGAGTAGGTTGCAGACAGGCCAAAGAGTGTGCCTGGAGATAGCATGGGAGACATATGGTCTACTGGGGAAAGCTTACACGAGATCATTGAGGCTCCAAGAAGAGTTTCGTGGTGACTGGCTGACAGAGAGCACCTCTGTCCCTCATGGTGCTTAACCAAGCAGTGTCTCTTCCCTTTTTTTTAGTGTCCAGTGGTAGCCCACTGGACAAGTGGCATGTATTCTCTCCATAGAGCCCTCAGTTCCCCACCAGTCCCCACTCAGAGAGGGGTTTGTTAGGCTGTAGAAGCATTGACACTGTTCACATCAGCAGCTTGTATGACCAGCATCCCAAGGAGCAGCTGTCTTGGCATGTATGTAAGATAATAGCTTTCTACAGATAACATGCCCCAGTTCCCAGTATGCATGAGAGAAAGCCAGTGTCCTTCAAGGTCATCTGTGTCTGGACTTTCCACCCACGGCTGGCTCTCAGTGTTTCCTTGACTTAGCTAAGTTTTGGGGAACCAAAAGGGGCCATTCAGGAACATGGTGTTTTACCTTCTCCCCTCCCTTTAAAGACAATGCATAAACAGAAGCTCAGTATGTGACTAAAGTGGCAGTTCAGAGGAATAGTGACAAGGTGATCATTTATGAAGTGACGGTGGGTTAACTGGACATCCATATAAAAAAAAATGAATCTTTATTTTGCCTCATGCCATGTCTAAAGTTATAAAGCACATGCATACAGATTATATATCTCAGATTAAAAGTAACCATATAAGTCTTCTAGAAACAATGGAATATTTGTATGACTTGATGAGGTATCCTATTTACTTGTGAAATGGGACCTCATTGGCAGTAATTGTGAAGGAAAAGATAAGCAACTCAACCTACACCGATATCAAAAGCCTGTCTTCATCAAAAGACACCATCAAAAAGTAAAAAATTCCCCTCCTTCGCTCCACTAAGGTTTCTCCTCCTGCATCCCAATTTCTCCCTAGCTTCTGCATATGAGGGAGAATATCTGACCCTTCATTTTTTGTGACTGACTAATCTCACTTAGCATAATATTCTCCAGTTCCATACATTTCCCTAACTAAGGGAGATGAGGAAGACTTGAAGAGGGAAACATCTCAATGGACATGATGTACATACACAAACTCATCACAGCCAATCACTGTGCTGAGCATGGGAAGGTGGAGAGGGAGGGGGAGTGGGGTTGGAACTGGGGGAGGCTCGATGAGTGCTGTGTGCATGTATGCCTCTATCACCCTGAACTGCATTAAGATGTATGATTACAATGCACGAATTAAAAGAAAAAGTAAAATGGAAAAATCATAGAATCATATTCCAAAACTACTAGGGAATATTATAAAAAGGAAAAGATACTCCCATAGATTGACATAAAAATTAGCTCCAGAATTGGGGTGCTGTTACCACAGGACAATCAGGGTCACATGTATCAGTGTCTTATTATGTGTTGATCTTTTTTAATGAATGGCAAATCTTTTTTTTTTTGGTACTAGGGATTGATACCAGGGGAATTCTACCTCTGAGCTACATCCCCCTTTTTATTTTTTTATTTTAAACAGGGTCTTGCTAAGTTGTTGGGGTTGGTCTCAAACCTGGGATCCTCCTGTCTCAGCCTTCCAAGTACTAGACTTACAGGCATGCACCACCACAACTGGCCTTGAGGGAAAAATCTTAGCGTAAAATAGTTACTTCCAGCAATATGGGAGGCAGATCATGTACATAATTAAATTTTGGCTTTTGGGAGAAAGTTACAAGACAGACATTATTAGTTCATCTGGTTTGCTGTTGGCATTCAACAAGGCATAGTAAAGAGGTGGAATTAGAAATAAAAAAATGGTCAATTTGCAAGCAATGATGAAAAGACTATTGTACATTCAGAAATCTGAGGCTTTAGGAGGCTTGAAAAAGCAAGAGCTTCTTACCTCTCAAGCACTTAAATCTCAGGAAACAATGTGAAAAACACTTGAGAGAAGTTTGAGTGACCTTGGCTTATTAAAGCTCAGCTCTATGTCAAAGACCAAATTATGGTTTCCATAGCTATTGTTAATTACTCTCAGGGGACTTTTGTGCCTCGAGGCCAAGTTCAAGTTGAGAGAATGGGGCCCAAATAAAAGTTCTTCATTAGATAAAGTGATTCAGAAGAGGCTCAGGGTTGTTATTCTTTCATGGAACCCTGAGAGTTTAAAGCATCTGACCATTGATTTGAGAGGCATGAGGGCAAGAAAGCAAAGAAATATAGCTGCTTTTTTGCCTGTTAAAAAAAACATTAGGATGATTCTGGGCATATGAATTAGCTTGGAATCAGATGTGAAGATTGCTAAATTTGGAAGGATTGTATTTTCCCCAAAGAACCATGAGTCTGTGATGTTTGCCTCCCCAATCATTGCTGAACATTCCTAAAGCATTCTGTTTTGTTTTTCTTTCTCTCTCTTTTTTTTTTTTTGTACTGGGAATTGAACCCAGGGACATTCTGCCTCTGAGCTACACACCAGCCCTATTTTATTACTTGGGAGGCTGAGACAGAAGGATCACATATTCGTGGCCAGCCTGAGCAACTTAGTGAGGCCCTCTGCAAATTGGTGAGATTCTGTTTCAAAACAAAAAATAAAAAGGGCTGGGGGTGTAGCTCAGAGGTAGAATGCCCCTGGGTTCAATCCCCAGTACCGCAAAAAGAAAAAAATCCATTTTACTATTCAGGAGAGCCTATCTTGGTTGCTTAGTTAGGGTATATAAGAAAGTGAATTGGCTCTTATTCTGTCAGTCTGAAAATTTCCAAAACACAAATTAGGTAACCAGTTAAGAAGAGATTTAAAATAAAAGTTTAGTATAAGATAAAAGAACTAGACTAGAAAACACGTAGCTATAATGTTGAATCTTTGTGTCCCAGTGTTAAGTTTTATACTTTTATGTTCTTGGCCAGGAAATTTTATTTTTCTGTGTCACACTGTTCTTTAATGGCAAAAATTTGTGTTTTGTGTGTGTGTGTGTGTTTGTATGTGTGTATATATATGTGTGTGTATGTGTGTGTATATGTTTGTATGTATGTGTGTTATGTATGTGTGCAATATATTACATGTTACATATGTAATATTAGATATGTATACATGTTACATGTTATATATTATATATGGTTAACATATGTTAACCATTGAAAATTGTTTTTTGAAAGTGTTATAATGTAGTACAAAGAAAAACTGAGTCACATAGGAAATCAGGGATATTTGTCAGGTTGCTACTGAGGGAGTTAGAATAGCCACCTTGTTTCTAGCCTATACGATATAGGCACCTGATTATTTTACAGTTTAGAAACTGAACATTTTAACAAATACACATCCTTTATCTTTTTTTTGATAGCTCCCAGAAAAAATGATTTTTAATACCTAACATAGATGTAAAAAAGTCCAGAAACTTTAAAAACACCAAATGTTCTTTTTTAAGATAAAAATCTAAAGGAAGTCTAATAAAAAAGCTTGCCATTTAAAGTGAATTTATATTCCAGGCACAGAAAATTCTAATTTTTTTTAAAGCACGGACTAAGTGAAGCGTAAGAAGCGAATGTGTTTATTTCCCTTAATGCCTCATGAATGCTGTCTAGAGTTCCTTCAAAGGTCAAAACCACACGAGCAGTGCCATGTCAGTTAAAACCCTCTACAGATTGAAGTGCATTTTGATGTGCATTAAGTTACTTTGAGTAATTTGGAATGCCTGAAAGGGTCAGTTATTACACTAACCTAAACTGGTGACTAATTTTCCAAATTGGATTTATTATTCAAAATAGAGGCTGTTTGTGGTGTGTGTGTGTGTGTGTGTGTGTGTGTGTGTGTGTGTATTGCTGGGGATTGAACCCAGGGGCATTCTACCTCTGAGCTACACCCCACCCTTATTTAATATTTTATTTTTAAAAATAAAAAAATTCGGGTCTCACTAAGTTGCAGAGGGTCTCGCTAAATTGCTGAGACTGGCCTCAAACCTGTGATCCTCCTAACTCTGTCTCCCAAGTACATGGATTACAGGTATGTGCCACCACACCCCACTGCTCTGCCATTTTGATACATTTTAAACAAAAATTGATTCCTTGCCAGTGTCATAGTGACATATGAGCTGGGTGTGGGTTCTGCTCAGGTTAAACACAGCCCTCACTCTAGCCTGCAGAATAATGTATCAGCTACTTTTTTGACATTGGCGGTTAACAGCAGAGGGAGCAAAGACATTGTCAGAGCTTGAACTGGCTGTTACGGTTCTTGCCAGGAAGTAACACGATGGTTCTGTGCTTCCCTCATTGACCACAGCAACTCCCAGAGCCGGGTCTGAGATAGGTCGCTGGGAAGTTTAAGCCTTTTCCAGGGAGGAGAACCAGCGGAGTGTAATGGATTCAGCGAACCCAGCTGCTTACAGTGCCGACGAGTCACACACACTCCCAAGGACTGCTTCTGTAAGCAAAATATTATATATTTTGTCTTTTACTTAAACATAAGCACTTGATGCAGTTTCCCCCTCATCCCAAACCTAACTCAGCATCTGGAAAATTTTTGAATTATGAAGTTTAAAAAAATCAGCATTCCAACCATCTGTGGACTAAAATAAAGTTTCTGCCATACATTTTTTGTGCTGCTGTTTGCTTTCATGGTTAGATAGTTAGGAAATACTAGAAGGTCTAAGGGGTTCCATTGAGTCTAAACTGGTTCCATTGAGGGTGCTCACCTGTCAACACAGATCCTCTCAGTGTCAAAACGGACTAACCCCTGTAGTGTTGGCTCCATGAAAACTAGAGGTGGGAAGGGGATTTTGGATAACAGTGTGTGAAAATCAGTGTGAGCTTTTTAAAAGTCCAGTATCCAGGCAAAGAGCATGCGTATATGCATGTACACACACACACACACACACACACACACACACACACATATATAAAATATTTATCTACCATCATCTATCATCATCTATGTATTTATTTATTTAGTGGTACTAGGAATTGAACCCAGGAGTGTTCTACCTCTGAGCTTCAGACCCAGCTCTTTTTTTTTCCATTTTATTTTGAAACAGGGGTCTCACTAAATTGCTCTGTCTGGCCTTAAACTTGTGATCCCCCTGACTCAGCCTCCTGAGTAGCTAGTATTATAGGCATGAACTACCATGCTCAGCATGGGTATCTGTTTTGATGCCAAGTTATTCACTACATAAAATATATGTTCATTCATTTCATATGGTTACTATTATAAAGAAAACTTTGTATCAATAAAATATGACTCCTTTTTTTGTTTGTGTGTGTGATGCTGGGGGTTGAATCAGAGGCATTCTACCTCCAAACTATATCCCAGCCCTATTTTATTGTTTATTTGGAAGCAGGCTCTCCTCACTAGGTTGATGAGAGTCTTGCTAAATTGCCGAGGCTGGCTTCAAACCTTTGATCCTCCTGTCTCAGCCTCCCAAGCACTGGGATTACAGGGATGTACCACCATACCTGGCTAACATGACTCTTCTAAATAAATATTTTATAATTTTAATGGCTTTCAACTTGATTCCTACTTTGGCTAATATTACTTTCATATTCTGCTTTCTTTGTATTTTGGGGGCATCCTTTACACACATATTTAATCTTCCTATACATTTTAGTCATTGATTTTTTCTTGTACACAGTAAATATTTTTAACCTTAATGAAAACTTTGATAACTTATGAAGTTTGTGTAATTTATACTTACTTAAGTAACTGAATTTTTTTAGTTTTTATACAATCATAATAGGTAATAATTTATGTACTTCATGGTTCCTTTCCTTTTTTTATATTATAAACTCTATTGTTTGGTTTTAGAGATCTATGGTAGTTAGAATTTTGAGAATACACTGTATTAGAAAACATTTTTTTTTTTTTTTTGCGTACTGGGGATTGAACCCAGGGGCGTTCTACCTCTGCGCTACACCCCCAGCCCTATTTATTTATACTTTATTTTGAAACCAGGTCTCACGAAGTTGCGGAGGGCCTCACTAAGTAGAGAGAGAGAGAGAGAGAGACAGGGAGAGAAAGAGAGAGAGAGCTGAGGCTGGCTGCGAACCCGGATCCTCCGGTCTCCGCCTCCCAAAGTACTGGAATTACAAGCATGCGCCACCACGCCCAGCTAGAAAACATTTTAAATATGATACAATTAAATTTGCTTCTTTTGTTTTATTGACAATTCCATTCTTCAAATTGTTCTAGTCATAAATCTTAGAGTCTTTTTTTCTACTTCCACTAAATGTAATCTTTAATGAATTCCTTTTTGCTCTTTGATTTGTACTAAATTCAACCACTTTCTGGTAAACCTCAGTTGCTAGTACCTTGGCCCAGGCCACCAGCATATCTGTCTTGGGTTATTGTAACATATTCAGATCCTCCTGTTTCTACATTTGCCCCCTTGAACTAATCTGAACACAAGGTCTAAAGGAGTCCTTCTAATAAATGCTAATCTATCTCTCTTCCCCACTCAAATCCCTTGATTGTTCTCCATTTCCTTAAAATTGAGTCCTTAAAGTGGCTTCACATGCATTGTGTGTCTCCTCTGAGCTCTTCTTACATGCTGTTTTTTTTTTTTTGTGGCCACTCTGCTACCCGCTGGGCCTTTGCACGGCAGTGCCCACTATGTTCCCTCTGCTACATTAATGCTCCTTTTAGAATCCTTACAGCTCATGTCTGGTCACTTTCAAGTGTGTGCTGGGCCACCACCTTGCCTGTAAGGAGAGTTTCTTGCAAGCTGCATACAGTTGCGTTATTGGAAAGTTTAGACCTTTGACATTCAATGTTATTATTGAGAGTTGATTTTTGTTTCTTGTCACGTTGAGCTATATTTTCTGTTTATATAGTGTTTTTTATCCTTTTCTTAGTTGCCCATGTGATGGAATTCGCCCCTTCGCTGGTTCTGGTATTCCTTTCTTTTTTCTTCTTTGTGTTTTATTTAAGTATTTTCTCTAGTGCCATTTTAGTAGTCATGAATTCTTTTAGCTTCTATTTATCTTGGAAGGTTTTTATTTCTCCATCAATTTTGATTTATATCTTTGCTGGATATCACAGTCTTGGTTGCAAGTAATTTTCTTTCAGAGGTTGGAGTACCTTGTACCAGTCTCTTCTGACTTTCATGACTTGGGTTGAGAAGTCCACAGTGATTTGCTATGGTTATGTTGTTTTGCCCCTGAATGTCACCCATTTTTGTTCTGAATGTATTTAAGATTCTGTCCTTGACCTCTATGTTAGTCATTTTAATTGTTATATGGCATGGAGAAATTCTTCTTTGATCTTGTTTTGGAGTTCTGAATGTCTCCTGTTCATGGACATCCTGTCCAACTCTTTTTACATGTTTGGGAACTTCTCTGATATTATTTCTCTGAAGAGATTTGTAATGCCCTTGGTTTGTGCTTCTGACCTTCTTCAATGCCTATTATCTGTGAGTTAGGTCATTTCATATTACCTCATATTTCTTAGATGTTCTGGTCATGTCGTCTTATTGTCTTCTTTATATTGTTGACAGTGGGGTCAGTTTTGAATGAACGGTCTTCCAAGAGTGAGCCTCTATTTTCCATGTGGTTTAATTTGCCAGAGGTGTTTTCTACTGACGTCTTTAATGCATTTATTGAATCTTTCATTTCACTTAAAGCCTCCTTTTGTTCTTACTTAGGGCCTCCATTTCTCTATTCATATGTTCTTTTATATTCTGTACACATTCTCTGATTTCATTTATGAATTCAGAGTGAATTCTCCTTCTGGCATTTTCTGCAGCTCAGAATTGGTGATCTCCCTTGTTGAGTTGTGGAAGTTTATTGTTTCCTTGGTGGTCTTCATCCTAATGTTTTCAGGATTTTTAGGTTTGTATTTCTGTTGTCTTGGCATCCTCTTCTGCTTTGTGTGAGGGTCCTATGTCTATTTGTTATCCCTTTATAATGGCCTATGCTGTCGGTATATATTTGCCTCAACAGATCTGTCTCATATAATCAGACTTTTGAGTTTGACCCCCAGAACCTCTTTAACAAGATATAGTTCTTAATAAGTGGAGGCAAACAGGAGTTTCTAATTGGCTGCAGGTCCTTGTGCTCTCCAGGCCCAAACTCAGCAGGGCTAGAGACTATGATGTTCCATTCAGAGCCTGCAGCCTGCTGGTTGAGATTTAATGCCCCACTGACACCACCACTGCTCTGCTGGTTGAGAATCTGTGAAACCCTGCACAGTGCTGACCTCCAGTCTCTATAGTCACTGGACATAAGCTCAGCAGGGTTAGAAGTTACTATGTTCCCAGGTGGTGGCCCAGCCGGCTGAGCTTTGATGGCCCAGTGACACCACCACTGCTCTGCTGGTTGAGAATCCATGAAACCCTGCACAGCGCTGACCTCCAGTCTCTATAGTCACTGGACATAAGCTCAGCAGGGTTAGAAGTTACTATGTTCCCAGGTGGTGGCCCAGCTGGCTGAGCTTTAATGCCCAGTGACACCACCACTGCTCTGCTGGTTGTGATCATATAGAGCACTGTCAACCACTTGCCTGTATGATTGCCAGGCACAAACTCTGCTAGCAGGGAGTGTTGCATTCCCGGCCTATACCTGCAATTACATGAACCCCTGCTGGCTCCTGGACTCCCTGCTTTCAGGGCTCAACCTCTGGCAGGAAGAGATTGTGCTGTTCTGAGCCTGGTACTTGGGTGACTCAGTTATTGAGCTCCAGGGACACCCCTGCTGCCCTGGACAGCTGAGACCTAGTTGGCCTCCAGCCTTGGTGCTTGTGGCTCAGCAAGGCATGAGTTTGTAGACTGCTGAGCCTGCAGTATGGTTGGCTGCATTATTTCACCCCACAGACACCCCTGCTGGTGGTCCTGTGATGATCGCCAGAGACTCTGCAGGGGCACATCAAACTGCAGACCCTAGGTCCCTGTGAACTCTGGATCCTAGGTCCTGTCCACTCTAGTGTCCCTAGGGAATGTTTGCTAATTCTCATTTCTGCTTTGTCAAACTGTAGCCCTGCTCCCACCTCCACAGGGATAGTTTGCAAACTCATAGACCCCACGGGTCTGCTCCTTGCAATGCAAATCCCTGTAATCATGCAGGTCCTGCTGGGATGGTTGGCAAACTTATGGTCTTGACAAGTGCAACTTAGGTCCCTGAAAGAAGGGATGCCTTCAGCTTCAGCCACAGGAGTTCACTGGGCAGTTTGGCTGGTTAGTCTGTAGTTTCACAGTGGTCTTGATGAGGTGAGTTGTAGCCACTAGGGTCCCTGCTAGAAGGTCCTATTGTTTCTTGGTCCAAGTTCAGCTGTAGCTGCAGGAGTTCACTGGGCAGTTTGACTGGGTAGTCTGAGGAGATGTGGTCTTGAGGTATTTGAGCATGGAGAGAAGAATGTGATTGCTTTTGATAATGGTTCTCTGCAGTCATTGGCTGGGTAAGAGTCTGCTTCTTTGTTGGAGTTGATCTCTAAGAGCTACCTTCCCTACAGCTATCAGCACTGGCCTTCACTCTCTGCTTACCAGATGAGACGCATGGGGCTCTTTTCAGTCCTCCACTCTCTGTGCTATGTCCAATTCCACCACATTTCAACTGTCTTTCTTCTTTTGAGTTCTGGCTGCTTTTCTTCTCTTGCCAAGAAGCAGTCTTCCCAATGGTTGAGTTCCGAGTTTTGGAGAAACTGAAATGTGCTATCTTCCTCTATTCTACCATCTTTGTTTTTTTTTTTTTTTGTATCCAGAATTGCTTCTTCAATATTTGCTTAATTTAAAAAATAGTCTTAATGTTGAGGTTAAGCATTATTTGCCTTTGTTTCTTACTATATTTTGAATTTTGCCATGAATTTTAAGCAAAATATTTTCTTGAATCCTTAGTAGCTATCGGGCAAGTGTTATTTTTATGACCAGAACTATTTTTGAATGTTTTTGTTTGTGTTCTTATATTAAGCCCATCTTTATTAATTTATAAGCAGTGAACACTAGAGTAAACTATTGTGGTACCAAATGAGTGGCAGGAGGTGATCTCATGTCATGGAAGAATGGCTAAAGTAAGTCTATTTTCTGTGGATACGGTTGGGAAGGTTAACAAATTTGTGGATTACTTTGGTTGAGGCCCAGAAGACTGTGGGAATTTACCCTTGGAAAGTTCAAAAGTAGGCGGTGGCCGGGTGTGGTGGTGCATGCTTGTAATCCCAGTACTTTGGGAGGCGGAGACCGGAGGATCCGGGTTCACGGCCAGCCTCAGCTCTCTCTCTCTACTTAGTGAGGCCCTCCACAACTTTGTGAGACCCAGTTTCAAAAATAAAGTATAAAAAATAGGGCTGGGGGCGTAGCGCGGAGGTAGAACGCCCCTGTGTTCAATCCCCGGTACCGCAAAAAAAAAAAAAAAGTAGGCAGTGACTAACAAAAATTGAAATCAAGGAGCTTACTCACTGTCCCTTCCTCCTGGAGACTTATAGAGATATTAAATCCTAGCTGCTGGCCTTGACCTTCACCAGGAGAGAGGAAGCATACATAAAGTACAGGGAGTGGTAGCTACGTCCTCCAAGTTCCAGCCAGAGGTTTCAGATACACCTCTGCCCCATCTCTGCTTCCTGGCCAGACCCTTCAAGGATCACTTATTGCCTGGCCACTAAGTAGCCCTAAGCAGGTAAAAAGACCCCTGCCCATTTGACCATAGTGAGTTTATAAATCAATTAGTCTATTCAAGCAATTGAGAGTTCACAGTATTTATGCACCTCTGTTATTAAGCTCCTAAGCAGCCTTATTAAAATGTTGGTCTAATAAACTCCACCCTGATTAACTTAAAAAAACACAAGCGCCGACTTCATTATCAGTAAAGTACAGACTTTGCCTGAATCCCTGGAGCAGGTGACGGTTTGATTTTTAAGAGGCTCCCTGATACTTGCATTGATGTAGCACCATTCAAACTAAATCTCAAAATGCTCTACAAAATATTAATTAATGAAAGTTCATCATAGCCCATGGAGGATGGTACATTTTGCAGCTACCTGTTAGAGGCGAAATTTTCAGGGGTTAAGAGGTTTGATAAAAGTCACACTTCAAGCTGGGCATGGTGGCGCACGCTTGTAATCCCAGTACTTTGGGAGGCGGAGACCGGAGGATCCGGGTTCGCGGCCAGCCTCAGCTCTCTCACTCTCTCTCTCCCTCTCTCTCTCTCTCTCTCTCTCTGTCTCTCTCTCCTTAGTGAGGCCCTCCACAACTTTGTGAGACCCGGTTTCAAAATAAAGTATAAAAAATAGGGCCGGGGGCATAGCACGGAGGTAGAACGCCCCTGCGTTCAATCCCCGGTACCGAAAAAAAAAAAAAGTCACACTTCAAAAGCATCTGTAAAACTATGAACTGAGTTCAAAATTTGAAACTATCAATTTCTAGCACCACGAACCAGGACTCATTGCCTCTTACTGTATGTCAATAACCCAAATAATTAGCATGTTGTTTTGGTAGTTTTAAAGCAAAAGTAGCACAATCCATAACGCAAATAGGCTGGCATATTATAAAGGATTTCTAAGCAGGTCTGATAATAGTTGCAAGTTTGTACCTGATGCAAAAATATTTCAACTTTAAAAATGGTAGTCTTTAGCCAGTCACAGAAAGTGAAGGGTCATGTGTTTTTTCTCATCTGTGGAAGCTAGGAAGTAATTGGAATACAAGAGGGACTTTAGATAATGGAGGAAGAACCTGAGTGGAGTGATGTGGGGGGGTCTAGGAGAGGGTGGTGGTGGAGAGGGAGAATTAATGAAGAAAACATTTCCACTGACATTATGTACATATGGAAATTATCAATGCCAATCTCAATATCCTGTATGGGAAAGGGGAGGGAGTGGAGAGGGAACTGGGGTGGGGGAAGCTCACCAGGTTCCCCTATCATTTTGAACTACATTATGATGTAAGACTACAATTCACCAATAAAATGGGAGTCTTTATTGTAAAGGACACCAGCAATTTGGAAATAAGATATTTTGGGGGAGGGAAGGGTTAAATTTGGCAATTTGGTATTAATTTAAAAGTTGAAAACTAACATTTATATAGATGTAGTTGTAACTAACCTAACATTTATACAGATGTAGTTGTAGCTAAGAATATATGTAATACTGTGTTTAGACCAGAGGCTTTTGAGTTAAATAGAAATAAATACAAATGTAGGCTCTGCTGTTTAATTATTTGTGAGACTTTAAGAAAATTACAGAATGTATTTGAACTTCAGTTTTCTCATTTGTAAAATGGCAATAGAATCTAGCTCAGTATACACATACACACACACATGATCTAGCTATCTATATATACACATACACACATGAACCTAATCATGTATGAAGAAGAATGCCAGGTTCCTTATTTTTCACAGAAGTATTCAATTTCTCTGAGTGCTAGGCCTGGAAAGAGTAATTGGATTTTTTTATCCTCTCTAAATTAAGTTTTGAGGATGTAGTCCATGCAAATGGTATAAGATTTAAAATTTACTAAGTATGAACTTGAAAAAAATACATCTCTGTCTCTCGGAACTACCTCTCCCACAGATACCTAGATATTTTTTCATGAGAAACCTCCAAATTTCCTGCCAAATGTATATTTCCAAAGTTAGCTATGAGTTTTTAGGCATATTTTATTTATACACATTCATGCAATAAAAACTGTTACAGCTACTTTATATTGTGTTTTAGTCAGATTTGCATATAACAATGCCTGAGGTAGCTAATTTTATGAAGAGAAAAGGCTTACTGAGCTCAGTTTTGGAGGTTCAAGGGCATGACATCTGCATTTGTACATTTCTGGTGATGCCAGAGGGCAGGGGCATGGGGCACTTGCTGGGGTAAGCCCTCACACCCAGGAGCAGAGAGGAAGAGGACTGGTGGGGCCAGGTCTGCTTCTTTTTTAACTGCCCTCTTATAAGAACTACCTTCTAAGAACACGTCCCCAGTGACCTGAGGACCTCTCCCACTAGGAATAATCTCCCCAAAGTTCCACCATCTCCCAATAGCATCAGCCTATAGACCAAGCCTTCAACCACATCACACCCTTGGGGAACCCTAACATACCTAAACCATAGCACTTGTCAGGAAAATTAAACTTCACTGTCACTTACTATTATATCCTAGAAATTATTTCATGCCTGTATGTCCATACCAGTTTATTTTAATGATCACATATTGTTTCCTTTTAATGAATCATTTATTAGTTAACACCATGTTGAAAGGCAGTACATTTTTTTCTAGTCCTTTGCAAGTATGACTAGTTTGGAATGAATATCTTTATACACATTTCATGTGGTGTATATGTAAGAGTATTGTGTGCCTGTGTGTATGTGTAGGATAAACAACTATACCCAAACTGCTATATCCAAGTTGCGCCTATATTTTAATAATCTTTCTAAATTGTGTTATGTAGAAATTGTTAAATTTGGTGGTCAAATTTGGCAGTCCCAACACTTTCTCTTTATGCATGCCAATATTGTATATAGGTTGAGTACCCCTTATCCAAATGCTCAGGACAAGCAGTATTTCAGAATTTCATGGATTTTGTATATCCACAATTGATCTTACAGATGAATCCCAAGTCTACACATAAAGTTAACTTATGTTTTATATACAACTTATGCACATAGCCCGAAAGTAATTTTATACAATATCTTTAATCCAACCACATTTTTTACTGTGACCTGTTTCATGAGGTCAGGGTAACATGTGGCATCCATGTTCAAAACGCTTGGGGTGTGGCATGGTGGCACAGGCCTGAAATCCCAGTACTCATGAGGCTGAGACAGGAGGATCATAGGTTTGAGGCCAGCCTTGGCAACTTAGTGGGACTCTCAGCAACCTACCAAAATTCTGTTTCAAAACAAAAAGCAAAAGATCTAGAGGTGTAGCTTGAAGGTAGAATGCCTCTGTGTTCAATCCTCAGTAACACACACACACACACACACACACACACACACACACTTCAGATTTTGGAGCATATTGAATTTTGGATTTTTGAATTCAGGATGGTTAACCTGTACCATCAAACTTCTTTGACTTATACCAGTTTTATAGGTGTGAATGTGCTTCATTAATTAGGGTGTAGAATGAAAATATTAAACTTAGGATGTGCTTAGATAAACAACAAAAAATAATTTCATTGATATTTAATTTTACTGGATATTTTATGTGCATTGCCTAATACCTTAAATATACATCTTGACCAATATTATCATAGCAATGTTGGTTCATACCATATAGGTATATAAAATTCTCAAAACTTTTAAAAAAATCAATTTTTGAATGATATAGTTCTTTTCTGAAGTCATGAGTGGTGTTTACATAACATCAAACTGTTTAATCATCTCTCAGCTATTAAAATGTTCCAATTTTATTTAAAGAAGACTAATCAGTAGCTTGAAGTATATTATTAGAACTAATATTTGGTGCAGATTTCTAAATATTTTTGAAGTTTTGCAGAAATGAAAGTTTGGTTATTATAGCTTGTATGTTCACTTGTACTTGTCTATTTATTGAAAAGCAAGTTTTTTTGGTCACAAATGCAGTGTGTGTGTGTGTGTGTGTGTGTGTGTGTGTGTGTGTATGTGTGTGTGTAGTGTTTATGCTATCATGGCTTCCTAATTGAGGTAGTAGAACATATTTACCAATGTCACCTGTGTTTTAATAAGATAGTATTTTCATTTAACATTGAATATATACTAACATAGTCATTGAAATTGACATGAAATTGTTTATTTTTATCTATATATATGAAGAAGACTTTCAGCAATTAAGCAATTATTACTGTAAATCTTTGACCTCAATTGTTCTGATAGTTCAAACTGTTCTTTCTAGCCTGGATAAGTTCTGTAATTTAATCACTGCTCTATTCAGTGATCTCTTTTTTTTCTAAAACAGAGAGCTCAAAATTTCTGTGTTTGTACCTGTATAGAGAAAGGGAGCTCAATAGGTACACACAGAGGTGGGGACTAGAGGGGCAGAAAGGATGGGTGAGGAAGTTTACAGCAACCCACACAAGCATGGGGTTTCTCTGGTTTGTTTAAATCTTGCAGCAGACCCCTCCTTATCTCCTTGTTTTAAATGCTCTTCCACTCACAGCATGGCATAGAATCGATGCTCGAGTATTATATGCCAGGCTTCTAGTGTGACTTCTCATGTCCATGCTACATAGATTCTTGCATATGGTTTGAGAATGGATAGAGTACATTAGCTGAGTTCCATAGTCAACCTGCTGGAAAATTTAACTTTCAGTCAAAGCTTCTCTTTGGTATAGATCCCACATATTTTTTCCTAAATAATTAAGCACAATTGATTTAATTTAAAATATAGTTTAGGCCCAATACAGCTTTCAGTCTCTTCCATTATAGTTGTATCAAATTTTTTACATTTAAAGGCAAAACAAAACCAAAACAAATTTCTCTAGATATTTCCCTATATAATTTCTCTAGATACTTTAGTATGCTATCATAGTATTGCAACATCATTTCTTTTTTTTTTTTTTTGCGGTACTGGGGATTGAACACAGGGGCATTCTACTTCCATGCTACACCCCCGGACCTATTTTTTATACTTTATTTTGAAACCGGGTCTCACAAAGTTGCGGAGGGCCTCACTAAGTAGAGATAGAGAGAGAGACAGGGAGAGAGAGAGAGAGAGAGAGAGAACGCTCACGTGTGCGCACACACACGCGCGTGCGCGAGCTGAGGCTGGCCGCGAACCCGGATCCTCCGGTCTCCACCTCCCAATGTACTGGGATTACAAGCGTGCGCCACCACGCCCGGCTTGCAACATCATTTCTTGTGATGTTTGCTATTCTCTGGCTTTGTTCTTTTTTGGCTAAGGGTAGTTTTATTTTTATATAGTGATAAAGATCCATTTATTGGCCAAACTTTAGTTAGGTTTATGAACCTTCTTGTATGAATGATGTTTGTAGTTGCTTGTAAATGATAGTTTTGGCAAATAATGTGGACAAGGCAGTTTAGCATTAACCCTCCACTTCAATATCCAGTCAGTCTCCATTTCTGTTCAAAATTCCTCATTCCTCATCCATGGTATCTGATGTCCTTGGCCTGCCTTTGGCAAGAATCCTATTAGATTGGATCAGCCAGACTCCCCTTCCTCTCTACTTGATGTCTTCTCTTACCAGTTTTCCATCCTCTGACCCTCTGATTCTTGTCTACAAATCCTGTCTTATCCCTGGTATATTCAGAATGAAGCCCAGTTCTCTATATACTGGGGCCTCTCTTTTCCTACTGCATTAGTTGTGAATAAGATTTACCTTCATCTTAACTTCTGTCTGCCTCTGGTTTTCTTTGGCAGTACAAAGTAGACACTCCTTAAAGACAAAATAACTGCTTGTCTGGATTTTGAGTTCCTGTCTTAATCAGCTTCTTATCACTATAAACGAAATGCCGGAGATAGTTAACTAACAAGAGAAAGGGTTTCTTTAGCTCCTGTTTTGAAAGTGCCAGTCCGTGCTGGTTGACCCTTTTGCTTTAGACCTCTGATAAAGCAGTACATCATGGCAGAAGCAAGGGGCAGAGCAAACCACTCACCTGTAGACAGGTAGCAAAGAGAGAAAGAGGAAAAGGAGGGGTTGGGGTACCTCAATAATCTACAAGAGCATCCTCCAGTGACCCAAGACCCTCCTACAAGCCCCCACCTCTGAAAGGTCCATAGCATCTCCCAATAGCGCTACCCTGGGGACCAAGCTTTTAACACATGAACCTTTGGGGCACATTGAACATGCAAACTGTAGCAATTCTTTAACCCTGAGTTCCTGAAGAAAGGGCAGAATTAGTGAAGAGAGAAGGTGTTACCATTTCCTTTATTTAGCAGTTCTTAAACTGAAGGGCTTGTTAAAACAAATTTATGGATCCATCCCCAGCATTTCTCATTTAGGAGGGCAGGGCTGGAGAATGTGCATTTTGAACAAGTTCCCAGCTGATACTGATGCTTTAGGTTGGGGTCTGTATTTTGAGATCTACATTTTTGCAGGATGAAAGAGATTTATAGACTTGATGTGACACAATGACTTTAAGTCTACTCATTATATTTTCCTAGACTACTATGTACATTTTACAAATTTAGTCTTATATCCATTATCTCAAATGATGCTTGAAAGAACAGGACAAATAAGGGCTACTATTATATAACCATAAAACTTTTTAAGCTGAAATAATGGAAGTGACTTTCACATGGTTATATAGCAAGTAAATAAAAGATAAATAGAAATTAATCGAGATACCTATCATCAAAGTCCATGTTTTCCCATTACTTCAAGTTGTTCTCATCAGCTGAAATAAAATGATCTTATACTTCAGGTACTATCTTTTTAATTTTTATAATACAACAATTTTATGTTAACTATATTCACATTCAGTTCAGTGATATAATATTAGCACATTTTACATGACTGAAATTTGCAGCAATGTTTAATAAATATTTTGTCTTCAGCTTTCATATTACTAATTCACAATAGCTAAATTGTGGAACCAACCTAGGTGTCCATCAACAGATGAATGGATTATTAAATTATGGGATAGACACACAATGAAATTCTACTCAGCAATAAAGAAGAACAAAATTATGTTGTTTTTCAGGAAAATGGATGGACCTGGAGAAAATTATGTTAAGTGAGATTAGCCATCCAGAAAGGGAAGGGTCATAAGCTTTCTCTCATATGCGGAAGCTAGGGGGTCATCTGGATACCAGAGGGACATCAGCTAACAGAGGAGAAACTCCAGTGGAGCCAGGGAGGTGGTCTAGGGGAAGGGAGGGAGGAGAGGATCAATGAAGGAATCATTTTCATTGACATTATGTACATATGTGAGAATACCAATGCCAACCTCAACATACTGTATGGGAAGGGGGCAGTGGGGAGGGAGCCGGGGGAAAGCCCGCCAAGTGCTGTGTGCATGTGTGTCACTATCACTATGAACTACATTAAGATATGAGAATATAACACACCAATAAAGGTATATGAATAATGAATAAATTTAAAAACATGAAATTATGTAAAATCTTTCCATATACTATAAATGTTTATTTATAACTTCCAAAGTATCTCTCATCTTTAATGAGTTTCTTGGAGTATAAGAATTGCCTAATTGATTTAAAACAGATTCTATTTTTGAAATACTAATGTCTAGGTACATATTGTTTCCTTTTAGGGTATTGTATATTTTCTTCTAGATAGTCAAAGTATGCATATAGAAGAGCTGTTTGAAGACCATCAGTTCAGGAGAAAAATTTTTATTTGCTGGGTCTTTTTCACTCTTTCTCTGGCTTTGGCAGAACAAATAGAAGTGTTATTCCTTTGAAAACTCTTCCATTGCTGTGCCTGCCTGAGGCCTCATCTTTCTACATACACTTTAAAATGCACATTTGTCCCTTTCAAGGGACTCTATCTCTTTGCCAACATCTGTAGAACACTTCAGTGAAAAATATCCAACGGTTATTTGGACTTCTTCATCCATATGGAAACTGCCAGGAACTCAGAAACACTGAAGGGCAATTGCTGCTTTAATATCATCAAAAGTGTGAGTCACATTAGTGAGCTCTTTCACTCACTAATTTTAATGCAGACACACCACACTCATTGGCCCAGAGAGGCATTTGTATTTTGATAGCCCACAAGTAATATTTCTGGAAATAAAATTTTATCTAGCAACATGCAAATCACATACAAATCTGTTTTAATCTTTATTGTTGTTGCTGTTTTTTTGTGGTACTAGGGTTGAACTTAGGAGTATTCTACCTCCAAGCTACGCCACCAGCCCTGTTTGTTTGTTTTTTGGTATTTGGGATTGAACCCAGAACATCCTACCTCTGAGCTATGCCCTCAGCCTATTTTATTTTGAAACAGGGTCTTACTAAGTTGCTCAGGGTCTTGCTAAGTTGCTAAACCTGGCCTCAAGCCTCTGATCCTCCTGTCTCAGCCTCCCAATTACTGGGAGTATAGGCATGTGCCACCATGCACAGATATAAATCTGTTTTAATCTTTACAACATAAACAAATATTGCCTTGCCCCAAACAAAAATAGTGTGCATGGTGGTGCACACTTGTAATCCCAGTACTTGGGAGGCTGAGACAGGAGGATCTCAGGTTCGAGGCCAGCCTCATCTACTTAGTGAGGCCCTCTGCAACTTAGACTCTGTTTCAAAATAAAGAATAAAAATCAGGGCTGGGGGTATAGCTTGGAGGTAGACTGTCCCTGGGTTCAATCCCTAGTACCGCAAAAAAAGTAATGGAAAAACAAGAAAACAAACACTGCAACAAAAGACCAGCAAACTGTATAAGCACTGGATTTAAGAGAAGGATGCACCCAAATAATTAACTGTAACAAGTCAGAAACATAAACTTACGTAATTTCAACCAGATAGAGGCCATTTGAAAATATCAAATAGTTATTTTTGTAATTATTTTTAAGGACAAAAAAAAACCCAAATTTTCTTTAAGATGTAACTATGCTTCAGATATGCATGGATTCTATTTGGAGCTCAAATAATTCTTTTTGACCAATAATACCACATAATCCGAACAGTACCAAATTCAAAATCAATGTAGCTATTATTCGAATCTCCAATGAAATGCAATCCAATGAAATGTGAAAGCCAACTGGCTCCCCAGTCTCCTGCTCTAGCATGCTGAGCTTGTGAGCTCTCTGCTGAACCACCTCAGGCACCCCTCACTCTCTGCCAGAGATATCCTTGAGACTCATTTTTCCAAGGTAAGGCTACATTTTTGCTCGCTACTTATACCCATCTTTCTTATTCTATTTCCTGTGGTCGGGAGACTCTTTTATCCCTCCTGACTTCATGTAGTCATTTAGTCATCTCTCTATCTGGATTGTCAGCTTTTAAGTGCAAGACGTCATCTTGCATTCTTTGAACTTTGCCAAATCTGGAGATTCTGGGCACAGAAACAGCCACCAGGTGGATACAAGAGTTTCCATTTTATTTCTGTGGTCTGAGAAGTGACTTTGGCTTGGAAAAGAGTCAACTCCCAAGTAGGAAGTGTCTGCATTCTGTGGGAGTCGGTTACAAATGTCTACAAACTTTAAATATTTTTAATAATATCTGAAAAATAGAGACTCTCTTCACCAAGACAGTGCTAAAAACAAAGAAGGAAACTCTCAAAGCTGAAGCCAAAGCCAAGGCTCTGAAGATCAAGAAGGCAGTGTTAGCAGTACTTGGGAGGCTGAGACAGGAGGATTGCAGGTTCAAGGACAGCCTCATCAATGTAGTAAGACTTTCTGCAACCTAGTGAGATCCTGTTTTAAAACAAATAAAATAGGGCTGGGGTGTTGCTCAGAGGTAGAATGCCCCTGGGTGTAATCCCCAGTAACTAACACACACACACACACACACACACACACACACACACACACACACAGAAAGAGAGAGAGAGAGAGAGAGAGAGAGAAAGCAGTATTAAAAGGCATCCACAGACATGAAAAGAAAAATCCTTAGTCACCCAGCTTCCAGTAGCCCCAGACTCTGCAGCTCCAGAGGCAGCCCAAACACCCTTGAAAGAAGATCTCCATAAGAAACAAGATTAACCACTATCATGTCATCAAATTCCCTCTGACCACTGAGTTGGTCATGAGGAAGACAAGGCAAACTGGGCATGGTGGTGAGTGCCTGCAATCCCAGGACTTGGGATGCTGAGACAAGAGGATCAATCACAGGTTGGAGGCCAGCCTCAGCAACTTAGCAAGACCCCCTTTCGAATTAAAAAATAAAATATAGGGCTGGTGGTATAGGTTGGAGGTAAAATACCCTTGGGTTTAATCCTTAATACAAACAAAAAAAATACAGAAGATAGATGACAACATACTTGTGTTGATAGTGGAGGTCAAAGCCAACCAACACCAGATCAAACGCTTTGTGCAAAAGCTTTATGACACTGATGTAGCCAGGTCCACACTGATCAGGACTGAGGAGACCAAACGGCCTATCATCAACTGGCTCCTGATTTTTATGCTTTGGATCTTGCCAACAAAATTGGGATCATCTAAACAGAACCTGGCTAATTCTAAATATACACTTTTTTCACCATTAAAAAAAATCTAAAATGAAATTTTCAGGTGAGATTGCAAAATCTTTGCAACAAGTAATAACTATTTGCTGTAGTTAGAGTGTATTCATTTCAATTATTCTGCCATAAAGGAAACAGGATTAATAATTAAGAAAATGTCCTGCGAAATGCTTTAAACTTACAAAAATGTTCTATTTAAAATTGATTAGCGCCATAATTGCTCATTGATGGGAGCATTCATATGAAAAAAGATCCATGGTAACTTTTTATTTTAATTAGAGTAAGAACTCAATCAGAGGTCCCCAAAAGAAATTACTAATGAGCCTATCAACAATTTATCCAAACTGAACACTTAGGTATGGCAGCAGAGAATAAAAAAAATTATCTGAGGACAATAGATATGATTTTCAAAATCACTAGAATCTACAGATTCTGAGGTCCTCTACGTTAGTTCTCTTCTCAAATGAAAGTGGATTTATTTCGCTATTATTATGATTTACGACATTTCTGTCTAAAGCCCTTGAAGCTAATTTCTTTCTTTACTGCATTTTCTTTTTCTCCTTCTCTCTTTCATTTCTTCCTTCCTTCTCTCCTGTCTGCCTTCCTGACTAGAAGAGAATTTTTTCCTTATTTATTCTCAGCTACTATATAAATAGGACCAATTTGTAATTTCTCAGTTTCCCTTGGAGTAATTTTAAATGGAGGAAGAATACAGAAACTGAGCAAAATTGTTTAATTAGTAAGTTGGAAACAGGGAGATAGCCAAACTACTTTTAGGAACAGTCTAATTTCTTCATAAGATACCTCTCATTCAGTGGTTTGAAACTACCAGCAGCATTATCTTCCAGAAACTTGGTAGAAATACAAATACTTGAGCCTCACCCCAGAGCTGATTCAGAAATTCTGGGGGTAGAATCCATGAATCTTTGTTTTTATATGTCCTCCAGTCGGTACTAAATGTATGCTCAGGTTCTAGAATGCAGGAATATTTTCAAGGAAAAATAAAGGATCTGGGAGACTTCATTCTAAGCTTTTCTACTGTTTTTTTCTCAACATCACAAAAACATAGCAAAAATATATTGAAAATGAAATTAGCGTAGCTGATCATAGTGAGAAATCAGAAAATGCATTTTTGCCTGTTCATATTGCTCTGATTTGGACCATATCATATTTAGGGTTAATTCTACTCATCTCTTAACAGGATTAAAATTAGTATATTTCATATTAATTAGAACTTGATGAGGCAGTGCAGAGGACCTGGGAATAGGAAAGGTTAAAAGAGGCCATCTTTATAAAGAACAAAAACAGCGATGGTAAATAAGATGTGGAGGTAACAATGACCAGGCAAGGGCTATGAAAACCAAAACAAAACTTCAGCCCCTTCTGTGGGCTGCATTCAGAGGACAACCTGTGCAAACAAGGAGGGGGAAGATGAGCAGACAAGTGGGGCCAGGAGAGTAGAGCCCACCAGCCCAGGAGATAACGATTCAAATTGAGGGTTGAAACTGGGCAAAAGACATTGGTACCCAAGACCCAATTCTGATGAATCACCAAAGAGCAGATGTGAGGACTATAAGAAGATATATAAGCTCACCTCCCAAGAATGTCAATGGTTACTTTCTTTTAGGGACCCCCCCTGTGTGGGGGGAGCTGTTTTTGTCTTTTATCTTTCCTTGACTTAAAATAAATTTTCTTATTTCTGTACCCTTCATTAGTCTTTGGACTTCATTTATTGAAATTCACTGGACAAGAACCCAATAGGAGGAGACAACCTGTATCATTTTCGTGCCCCAGATGGGACAACAAGGGAGGGGGACCAATGAAGAAAGAATTTGGTTACACTGACAACAATTGACATTTATTAAAGAGCACAAAACAAAAATCAAATAACTCATGCCTCTATAAAGTTACCTTTGGATTCTAGTGTGGAAAAGTTTGAGAAGAGATGAGAAATGGTAGAAAATTTTCTAATCCTTAGGTAATTGGTGCTGGAGGGAGAATTGTATATAAGCATTTCCAAATTGTATTGACATATGAACACAATCTCTTTTTCTCCCCCAGTAAATTTCCATAGTCATTTCTCTAAATTCCCTTTCTGTTATGGAATGCTCTTTGATTTGCAGACATGTATTATTTATAACCAAGAATACAGGCTTTCAGAAATTGTTGATTCTAACAAACAAACTTCAAAGTTCTTAACATATGGTTGTTGTTGATTGAATTTATCTAGCATAACAAGAAACTAAGATAAGATTTCATTCAGCAAAAACTACTGTGAAGTATCACTTTATGGAAAGCCATTAGCTAGAACTCCAAAGTATGAAGTAACAGGAGAGATGCAAATAACAACAATATAATTAAACTGTCAAATGTGATAGCAAAAATTATGTGAAAATGCGTGCAGTCCCAGTACCCTTTCCTTTTTTCCTACCCCCAGTTTTTAAGGCAACATCAAAACAGTTACTTCTCAGAATATTTATAACCTGTCAAGAAAAAAGACCAGAGATTCTGTATCCCTGAAGGAAAATGTTAGTTTCAAAGTGCCATTGATGTAAATATTGCCTCTTTTCTATTTTTCAGAATGGGTTGTTAAGCTGATAAGTTTAATTGTGTTAGAAACATAACGATCTAAAAACCATTAAATACCAGTACCTTTTAATAATAGAATTATGGATGTGGGAATCATCTTTAATACGGGGAACATGAGTTTTAATACAACTATTGCTTTTATATGTGAAGAAATAATAGCATAATAACAAAAGGATGCTTTAAAGGAAATTTCATATGGTTGATGGGAGATAGTTTGAAGAGAAATTCTTGCAGATAAATATTGCTACTTTTGCTAGACTGGCAAACACTGGAACATGTCTAGATCTTCATTTTCATACATATACAGACACCCAGAAAATTCTTTCTCTTAATGGTTTTTGCTTGTTTTATATATACCTTCAGATTATTTTTATACAAAGTTGCAAATACCTCTCTGAATAAACAACTACAACAATAATAATAACATTACATCATATATAACTGAACATAAATATTAAAGAATTTGAAATTTCTGAAAACTGAGAAAAAGAACTTATTTCTCAATGGGAATTAAATACTATCTGTCCAAGTCAAGAAGTGTCAAAGATGAAAGGAACAATCCAGGTGTGGTGATGCACACCTGTAATCCTAGTACTATTAAGGTTGAGGCAGGAGGATCACAGGTTCGAGGACAGCCTCAGCAAGTAGTGAGACTCTCATCAACCTAGCAAGAACCTGTTTCAAAAATAAAAATAAAATAGGGCTGGGGATGTAGCTTGGCAGTAGAGTGTCCCTGGGTTCAGTCCCTAGTAACACACACACACACATACACACACACACGATTAAAGGAGCAGCTTAAATAACAGTACGCATAGGAGAAAAAAAGGGACCTGTATATCTGTGACTCTGTTATTTATTTACTTATTTATTTATTTATTTATTTATTTATTTATTTGTGTTACTGGAGATTGAACCTAGGGGCATTCCACCTCCAAGCTACACCCCCAGCCCTATTTTTTATTCTTTAATTTGAAACAGAATCTCACTAAGTTGCAGATGGCCTCACTAAGTAGCTGAGGCTGGCCGGGAACCCAGATCCTCCTGTCTCAGCCTCCCAAGTACTGGGATTACAAGCATGCACCACCACGCTCAGCTTCTGTTATTTATTTTAAAATAGAATTCTTTTATGGAACTATGAGGAAATTTTATTTGAGCAAACCAACCACTGTTATGGAATGAATACAAAAATCTGTGTTTGGAGTTCAGTTTTGTAATGCTCTCTTGTGAGTTAGTTGCAATTTGATCACTAATAAAAACTTCAAATAGTAATTATTTTCATAAACTTATTGTGAAGAATAAGACTGTACAAACATATGCTATGTGAAAGTGTGCCTATAAAATATTACTATCGACTGGGTGTGGTGGCACATGCCTGTAATCCCAGTACTTGGGAGGCAAAGACAAGAGGATTGCAGGTTCAAGACCAAGCCTCAGCAATTGAGTGAAACTCTCAGCAACCTAGGAGACCCTGCTTCAAAACAAAGAATAACAAAGGGTCTGGAGGTGTAGCTCGGAGGTAGAATGCCTCTGGGTTCAGCACTCAGTGCCCCCCAACACACACTCAGTATTATTCTCTCCAGACTTTAGAAGAACACATTTCTCAGTATTCTCAGATGTGCAGAATGCCCCCTAGTGCAGTAGCAGGACAAGTCCCTGGAAGATGGACTTGTTTTAGCTGTGTGTCTGTTACATGTAAAAAGAATTTACCTAGATTGCATATGTCCTTTAATTCTACTTGGGTTATCAGTGATGCTTCAGTTTCCAAAAGTAACAATGCATGTTCACTTTTTATAACAAAAACTGATGAGGTTAAGAAAACAGGAAGAGAGGCAGAGAAGAAAGGAGAGAGGAGGAGAGGAAGGGAAAGGGAGGCTTTGTTCCTCCATCATGATGAAAATCATATGGATAATTGGTATAACAATTGGGCTTATTTACCTTACCCAAACCCAGAAGACATGCTTCCTCCTTTATTCCTTTCATAGCCACCTCCTCACTTCTTTTATCCTCTCACACCTTATATCCCTTTCATCATAATCCTGCCTAGGAACCCACCGGAATGTGGTGGCTGAATGCAGTGCACCTGTCAGCTGGTGATGCTACAAAGGCATTTCTTGTGATTCCTCTAGAATGCCTTTGATTTCTCTCAGGAAAGTTGTCGCTGATTGTCTCTTATTTCTCTTAGGGAAGTGTCACTGAATCTTGGTTTATTATAAAAGAGGAGAGGATAAAAAACTTTTTGGTGTGCTCTCCCATATTTTTTCTTCAATTTTGTATTGACTTTTCTTCTCTCTTCTTTCTTTCTTCTAGTACTGGGTTTTGGACCCAGGGGTGCTTTACCACTGTGCCACTAAACTACACCTTCAGCCCCTTTTCTTTCTTTCTTTCTTTCTTTCTTTCTTTCTTTCTTTCTTTCTTTTTCTTTCTTCATTTTTGTACTGGGGGTTGAATCCAGGGGCATTCTACCTCTGAGCTACACACCCAGCCCTCTTTTATTTTTAATTCTAAAATAGAGTCTCGCTGAGTTGCTGAGGCTGATCTCAAATCTGTGATCTTCCTATCTCAGCTTCCCAAGTATTGGGATTACAGGTGAGTGTCACCATGCCCAGCTCAGCCCTTTTTATTTTTTATTTTGAGACAGGGTCACCCTAAGTTGCTAAGGCTGGTCTTGGACTTGTGTTCCTCCTGCCTCAGCCTCCCAAGCTGCTGGGATTACAGGTATGTCTCCCCAGGCCCTGCCATATTGATTTATTCTCATCAACAAATTGCTTCTTGAGATGTGAGAACTGGGGATCCGGATAAGGGTCTGGAACTCAGATCAATACTTTCAGCCAGCTGAGGAAACTTATGTCCTGCTTAGTCATTCATAAAGCTGACAGATGTATAGCTTCCTCTCTGCATGAAGAGCTAAAGGGGAAGGTGCACACTGGCCCACCATATGCAAACTCCTCCATCCAAAAAAATCTAACATGACTCCTCATAATATTGATGGTGATACTGCAGCCCAGTATTTTGAATTACTAGCATAATTTGGGGACTTTTGTATTATTATACTCACTACTTGCCACACATGTTTTCAGTGTCAGTAGGACAGATACAGCCATATGCTAATTTGAAGGTTTTTTAATTTAGGTATGTTTATTGTAAAGACTCTCTTTTGAAAATGAAATTTTAATATACTTCTAAAATAGATTCCTAGCCAGGCATGGTGGCACACGTTTGTAATCCCAGTACTTGGGAGGCTGAGACAGGAGGATCACAGGTTTGCAACCAGCCTCAGCTACTTAGTGAGGCCCTCTGCAACTTAGTGAGACCCTGTTTCAAAAAAAGAATAAAAAATAGGCCTGGGGGTATAGCTCGGAGGTAGAATGCCCCTGGGTTCAATCCCCAGTACCACAAAAATAAATAAGTAAATACATAAATAAATAAATAAATACATACATAAATACATAAATAAAATAAAACAGATTCCTTTTCTCTTCAGAGTGAGATGAAACCCAGTAAGACTAGGGTAATAAGCTTCTAGCAACTAATGGAATTTGTTAGAGGCTTTTTGAAATATATATTGGGTGATAATATTCCATCTCCCAGTCTTACGGTTTTATTAAGAGCCGCAAACTAGTAAGACTGCTGAAGTGAAATCCATAAAAACAAACAAACAAAAAACAAAAGAGAGAGAGAGAGAGAAAGAAAGAAAAAGAAAGAAAGAGAAAAAAGAAAAATAGGATTCCTTGGAGCTTGGGACAGTATGTTTGACATTTTAGTGAGGAAATGCTAAGTTGGCTTACAAAAAGTCAATCATCCCTTCTGCATTGTGTGCTCATTTAGTTTGTTGTCTGATTGAGTCAGGATCTAGGATCAGCATGTTCACCTAATTCAGATCTGAGATAGTGACCTGAAAGTAGATGATCTTGGGGATGCTTCTTCTCTTGGTATCCTTGGTTCTGACTGAGCCTCCTTGGGCTTGCCATTGAAAGCCTATGATATCCTGCACTCTGCTCAGTGAGGACTTACTAACCCCCCCACCTGCGGCAACAGGTACTGTGTAAGAATGCATGATGATCACCGCAGTGTTGTACAACGGTATGAAAGAAAGGGTTACCAAAGGAACTCGAGGATTATACAGAGCTACACAAAACACTCATGACGGCAGGCAAGATCAGATGGCACACCTTGTTTGGGGTTCAACACAATTTTCAGAACAGCAGGGCTTTGTTCTCAGCTTTTCAGTTCTTTCAGGCCTGTGAACTCTTCATCAAGATGAGAATCTTTTTGCTCTTCCCGAAAATGTGAAAATCTTTTGAAGCTGAGTTTGCTTGTAGTTGGTGCAAATGGTAAGGAAGAGAAATGAAGGAATTTAGCCAAGCAATTTGCAAAATCTTAGATAAAGATCGCAGCTTATATTTTACTAGCTGATGGGGCTATAGGAGAATCATCAGCATATTTTGTAAATATTACCAAAGTAAGTTTTAGGAAGTACAGCAATAACTCATTAGGTAAATCACATCATTCTATAAAGAACTTGTACGTCACGAGAGAAGGATTTTCTGCACTACTATGGTTTGGATAGTGTCATCCAAAAGGCCATGTGTTAAAGGCTTGGTCAGCAGCCTGTGGCACTCCTGGGACATGGTAGAACCTTTAGAAAGTGGAGTATGGTGGGAGGAAGTTAGGCTACTGGGTATGTCCCCTTGCAGAGGATATTGGGAGCCGCCTCCTCCTTTCTCTTTGCTTCCCAGCTGCCATGAAGTAAGTAGTTCCTCTGTTATGCTCCACCCTGATGTACTGTGCTGCCACAGGCCCAAAGGCAATGGGACCAAACAACCAGAGATCGACTGAAAACCTCCAAAACCATGAGCCAGTATGAACCTTTCTTCCTTTTCAGTTGACTACCTCAGATATTTTGTCACAGTGATGAGAAGCTAACACACTATTTAGTTTTCCATTCTGGATGGCAACCTTGAAAGTAGCACTAAACAAACAAAACCAAAAGCAAATGCCAGGAAACTCAGTCTATATCAAGAACATACCTACGCACAACCACATCAACAACAACTGTGTGTCTTCCCAGATTTGTTTTTAATTTCTAATTTCACATGGTTTGTTTTGGCAGCCTTTAAGTCACAATCTGTCTTCACACTAAATTCAAAATTGTGAATATAGTTGATTGACCCTTTTTCACACTTTTCAGCATCACATTTCATCTGTGAATCATTAGGTATTTTTCTGTACATATATAGAAATGTTATATTTTAGACATTTAAAAATAGTAAACCTACTGACTTGTCCATCTAATGAATGAAACATTAATTTTACTTGTATCATTGGGGGTTGTGGCAGACTACAATATGCTTCCTAAAGTATGAAGGATTGTTGAGCTAAAGAGAACCCTCTGTCCTCCCTCTATATGCCTAAAAGCAGAATATAGATTTACAAAGTGAAAAGCTATCCTGCCCACCCTCCATTCCTACCAGGGGAAGAACATTTTATCATCAAAAAAAGTTCTAGACCCTCATCAGCATTAAGTTGATATCAGTGGATTTTATATTATTATCCTTTATCTGCTATTTGTTTGCTTTCTTCCCAAGTTGTTGCCCATTGAGACTCAAAGCTCATTTTCATTGTCTTGTGATTTCTCTA
Source organism: Glis glis (assembly GCA_004027185.1). Taxonomy (NCBI): domain Eukaryota; kingdom Metazoa; phylum Chordata; class Mammalia; order Rodentia; family Gliridae; genus Glis; species Glis glis. The sequence continues at coordinate 13,829 of PVJS01006212.1, read as the reverse complement.
AAATTTTTCTGTTCTTTGTTGAAGGGCTTTATATGCTGAAATTCACAGCTACTTCTTTGAGAACTACAAATTCTGTGGGTTTCTCCCATGTAGTATATATGTGAACTGTGCATGTTGATAAACTTATTTTTCTCTTTTTAATCTGTCTTTTGTAACAAGATCCTGTGCCATTTACTAATGCAGGCTATTATTTTTCCCCTACAAGTGTCATTTCTAAGACACATTACATTTGACACATTTCAAGTATATCTGACGGTATGAAGGGCATAAATGTGAACTACAAGATTAATGCATTTTTATGTATTTTAATTTCACAATTATTGTTCTAATCTCAATTTTTTCATCAATATGTTTCTGGGATTAGGTAAGGGACATTTTGTTACTGTTTACATAGCAATTATATGGCCTTGCTGTACCTGTGTGAAATTACTTGTAAAAATATTCACTTGATCTGAGTTATTGTGGCAATTAGTCATCAAATTTAGCTTTTATTAACATTTTCATTACACTTTCTACTTTTATAAATTTGTTCACACATATTTTCTTATGTTAACTTCTTACGAAATTTATGAAGTAGACAAGATCCAACATACATTTCCTAATTTGAAGGTGAAAGAACTGTAGGGTTTATTTCTGGAGGATCCAAGCAATCTTATAAAAATAGATTCAATACGATAAAAGCCATAGTGACATTACCTGATTTTCAAAGTTGAAGAATTAGCGACAAACTAGGGCAAATCTTCCTGTGCCTGGAGTTCTGGTCTAACTCTATCACTATCTTTTCCAGATAGCTGATTCTCAAAGAATAGAATTGTGTTTTATCCTAAAACCATGAGAAAATTCATATAACTGTAAATGAAAAATGCTTCATTTTTAATCCCAATAAGTATTTGAAACACATTTTTGGACCAAATCTTCTTAATTGAGCATCGGGGATTGCCTTTTAGGTAAAGGGAAAAAATACATAAAAGTTTCTTTAATTGGCTATACATTTGTCAAAGTCATTTTCCCAACTTTAACATTTTGTCCCTCAAAAATTTTAATCAATAGGCCTAGAGGAACTCAGTTAATTCTTCCCAACATGGACAGTAATTTTCAATTACAAACCATATCTTAGTATGGTTCCTATATTCTTAGATAGCATACACCTTTGTAGTGGACAGGCCAGGACGTGGTGCTAATGCTGTGTAAAACAACAAAATGAATGCAAGACCCATAAAACACAGATTCTTTTGAATTTCTTTTTGGATGGTAGAGCAGAGGTTTTCCACCATTCTCTGTCACTTCCTTGAAGGAAACATGGAAGCTCTGAAGATCACTAATTAGAGGAAAAGGATCAGTAACACAGGCAGTTCTTTGCAGTTTTGCCAGTTATTCTTCTAAGTAGCAGCCATAGCACCTGAGGTCTATGAAATAGGAAATGGCAGAGGTACAGATAAAACAGGGCATAGTCCTAGATTAAAACAGACATCTCACTCGAGGCAGAAATCTCCCCAAATGCTCCACCACAGAAGATTCTTGAGAAAGTAGACTACGAAGTGCTTTCAGAAGGTATCTTACAGGGATTGCAATAATTGTCAGTGTTAACAAGCAGGACCTGAGTGTATAGATAGAAAATACTTTCACTCATTTTCTTTTGAATCATCTTAACTTACTCACTGGCTAAATATTTTCCTGCCTTTGGGAAAACCCAATGCTTTTGGTGGGGATCCAGTGTAGGAAAGGTGGGCTTGTGTATGGGAAGATCACTCATAGATAATGAAATAGTCTCTGATTACTTGTAGTTATATGAAAAAAATCCCAGTATGTCATCATAGATAGTCTGGTATAAGAATAAAACCCTTCTTACTTCACTTCAAGTTAAAGCATGTTACCTCTCCCAAAATTGGCCCTGTTGCAGGCTGGAAGTTCACAGTGGAAAAGGCAGTCATGGTAGACTTCCCAGGTGTATTCCCATCTAGCACTTCTGCTCTGTCTCCATGCATTAGTCCACCCGAGAGTCGTCTGAAGTATTGAATAAAGAAAGAGAAGGGGTATAAGTGCAGGAATGGTCTCCATTAACTTGAACCACTGTGTCTTTTATGACATTTCTTCAGCTATGGTAGGTATTGATTTTATTTTTTTCCTCCCTGCTGCTGCCTCTGAAAGAACACCATCGTGGGAGATCTCACATCTGCAGTTTGTTTCGGACATGTGCTTTGGACAAGTTTCTCTGTTTGGTTATTGAGGACATGACTTTTGTCCTCTGGACATCCTGTAAGACTCCTACAGCTTCCTTCCTGTGGGGTATGCTTATGTGTTTGTCTCTCAAGCCATCCCTCTTGAATAAAATGAAAGATAATATTGCGCTAGCTTATTCTTTCTCTTTCTAGCATCTGAAAATGCATCCTAAAGACACACATTATTTTGCTCCGACAAATTCTGGGGGAACAAAGGCTTTCCCTTTTACCTCCATACCATGAAAGATGCTAGCTTATAGCAATCAGTTTTCTGTTTTGTAAAGCTTCTGTTCCATAGTTTAGATCTAAGATGTCCCCCAAAGGTTCACCTGTGAAAGGCTTGGTCCGCAGAGGGCACTGTCAAGTGGTGGTAGAGCATTTAGGAGGTAGGGCCTAGAGTGAGGTGTTTATGTTATTGGGGACACTTGTCATTCTCTTTTGTATCCTAACCATGAGATGAGGGTGTTCCTCTGCCATGCACTCTCTGCCATGACACGTTGCCTTGCCACAAGCTCAGAAGCCTTGGGGCAACCAATCATGCGCTAGAACCTTCAGAACTTTGTGCTAAAGTAAACCTTTTATCTTTATAAGTTGATCACCTCAGGTATTTGTTCTAGCAACAGAAGCTTGATGAACCTCCTGGGTTACAAGAGTTTTCCTTGATTTGGAGCTTAATAGAATTAAATGAATAGGAGAGTTGATTTGTCATGCATACCTTTGGAGGGACTAACGTTTTGTGTATGAGAAAAGAAAATAGAAATCCTTCCTTGTATGGAAGCTTTCACTCTTAGGTTTATCTGAAAGACAAAATTCTCATTGTAGAAGAGAGCCAAAAATTTTATGGTTCCCTTCACAATTATATATAATCCCTTCGGTTACAGACCTTCAATTGTAAAGAATAAAATGTGCCAACTGCTTCTCATTGAATGTTCCCAATAGTATTTCCTGTGTCATTCATGTCACTGCTCATGGGAGAGAAAGATTATCCTGCCAATGAGACCCGGTAACTTGTGTGCTCCAAATGAGATGGTTTGCAGGCAGTAAAAAAAAAAAAAAAAAAAAAAAAAAAAAAAAAAAAAAAAATTTCAACAGGTATCATTTAACTAAATACTGGAAGCTGGAGAGAATAGCTGGGAAATTTCACCACCCCCAAAATATTCTCACATTATGTAAAGTCCCTTATGTTTCCGATTTTCTCTCTAGCTTCCACATATGAGAGAACACATACCACTTTTGACCTTCTGAGACTGGATGATCTCACTTAGCTTAATTAGGGAGAGGAAGAAGGAGGACTGAGGAAGGAAAGAGTTCAAATAATACTATGGCAATGTGTGAAGGTTTTACAAGCAATTTCACTAATGTGTTTGGAGGAAACAAGGTGGGATGTGGAGAGAAATATACTGAGAGTTGTGTGCATGTATGTTTTTATCACACTAATTTCACCATGATATAAAATAATTATTATTAATATGCTCAGAAGGAAAAACACAAATGTTTTTGAGTTAAAAGATTAATGATATACTAATTCTATTAGCTTTTGATACTGTAACCAAAGTATCTAACATAGAGGAGGAAAGGTTTATTTTGTCCCCGGGTTTCAGACGTCCAGTACATGGTCAGCTGGTCCCAAGGTAGAAACATCATGCTGGGAGGGCATGTCAGAGGAAAACTGCTCAGATCTTGGCACCTGGGAAGCAGAGGGAGAGAAGACCAGGAAAAATAAACCCTCCAGGCCATACCCCCAGTGACCTACCTCCTCCAGCCATGCCTCACCTGCCTACAGTGACCGTCTAGTAAATCCACCCAAATCATTAATCCCTTAAATGGGTTAATCCACTCATGAGGTTATAGCCCCTACAGTCCAATCATTGCTAAAAAGCTGTACCTCTGAACCTTACTGCACTGGGCACGATGCTTTCAACACATGAGCTTTTGGGGTGACATTCTAATTCCAAACTGCAACATTAGTGGGTTTTGAGCTTCTTGTTTCCCAGTGAACACTAATGAAGTAGATAATACAGAGTCTGAAGGAGTATGCACAGTATCACTAGTAGGTCTATGGTTACCTAGAGTAGTGTAGGTCTGGTTTTAAATTGTGGTTCATCCACACACTAAGCTCTATGGGCCTTATTTCTTTTGTTTAGAGAACAGGTAAACCAAAATAAATCCATTAGGTTGTGGTTGAAGTAGATTATGACAAATGAATATTTCTTGGAACTTTATAAGCATTCAAGCATTCAATAAGTGTTAGCCATCATGATCCTCATCATTACCACCATAATTGTTTTAAAAGTTCACCAAGAGTAAGTTTCTGAATTGTGTCTGTTCTATTATCTATCCATCTATTTTTCTATGTGTCATCTTTAATACTGATGATAATTAATATTTAGCTCCAAAGTTATAAATATTTAGAGAATAGAGCTTAATCATCAGTTGTCTGGAGGTTTGCATTTACTGAGAAATGCTTAAAGATCACTGGGAAATATAGTTTTTGTAGAAAGTAAGAATAGAATGTAAAATAAAAGAATAGTATACATTTATAGTTTACAAAAACTACCATTAATAAAATTAAGGGAATGAGCAAATAATGTAGAAATGTATTATTCTTATCTTAGAATTCCATTGTAATTATGACAAGACCTCAAAAGTAATATTTTGATAATAAATTCTTTTTTGAATTTTTCATATATATAATGCTTCATATTTCATATATATATTATCTGTCCATATACAATATAAGTATGTGAATTATATATTTTTTTAAAAGTCTATATTATAATACATTATATTCATGTTTTTCCTTAGTAGGCTCATTCCATACTTTCCAATATTCTTTTGAGGTCTTATTTTCTTTATATCTACTAAATCAAAATCTAATATATACAATGAAATTAACTTAATAGTCCTTTAATATGGCTATAACTGAGTTTGAATTCTATGGTAATTTTTTTTAATCAAAGATGAGAAATTTTTCTTTATGTGTCCTTTTATGCTAGATTTTTCTTTATATTACCCTAGATTAGTTCCCTTGAAATTCGCAGTGCCTATGTTGTGCCATTATTCAGTTTATGAAGCTTTAAAGCAGCTTAGTAGTCTCTTAAATCATTCTGTCACTTGAGATCCACCCCTAATTCCTCACATTTTATCCATTAATGTGTAGCTTTTCCAGTGTAATAAGGCTTTGGGAAATTCACAAACATCTTCTTTTCCAAGTTTCTCTCATTGAGAGAGAATTCTCTCATTTAAACATATAGTTAAGCCAGGTGCAGTGGCATATTCTTGTAATCCCAGTACTGGGGAGGCTGAGATGGGAAGATGCCAGGTTCAAGGCCAGCCTCAGCAACTTAGTGAGGCCCTCAGCAATATAGTGAGTCAAAATAAAAAAGGTTTCATGATTAGAAAATTAGGGAAGTGAGTATCTTTCTAACTTCAGAAATTAGTGACACTATTAGAACATGTAGCTAGGCATGGTGGTGCATGCCTGTAATCCCATTACTTGGGAGGCTGAGACAGGAAGATCACAGGTTTGAGACCAGCCTCAGCAACTTAGCAAGACCCTCAGAAACCTAGGGAGACCCTCTTTTAGAACAAAAGATTAAAAGACCAGGGTGTAGCTCAGAGGTCAAATGCCCCTGAGCTCAATCCCCAGTACTACACACACACACAATGTAAACCATCAAAATCTGTCCCTAATGCACATCATCAAATGTTAATGTTCATGTTTTTCTGAACTTTTCTCCCTCTTTCTGATGCCAGAAAAATCAAATTATCACTATAAAATGTTTAAATGTGATTTTGAATTTCTTTGTATGTGTTATACTTAGTGGAATCTGAACAGATTTTTTTTCAGTACTAAGAGTATAAATGGCTGATTAGAATATGGCCAAATCCATACTTAAAATTCATCAAAACACGTAAGGAAATACAGGCTGGAGAGTTACTTGGGTGTTATGAAGGGACCCTGGCCAAGTATAGCAGATAAGGCTTGATTTTGTTTGTGTGGTGTCAAACTCTGTTACTCCCCATATATCATTCAGTTTTGCTTGGACTCTCCTCTGCCTATCACACGTAGGTACCTCTCAGCTTTTATTGGGAGCATATCAAGGGCGGGAGCTATTTGAGTCATTTTGTGCTTGGATCATAATAGCTGTACCATAAATGCCAAGTGATAACTAAATAGGCTCTTGAAGGCCAGGAGGCTGAGTGATTAGTAGAGGGTCAAGATGGAAGAGGGACCTCATAGGTTGTTTGCTTGGAGTGGAGAGAAATTTGTGTCACTAAAGGCAAAGTCCTTCATCGCTTGGCTTGACATTGGCACTAGCTTCAGAATTGAACATAAAATGGGAGCATTGAAAGAGAATGTTCTATATGCAGTGTCCTCTACCATACCGTTAATGTGTGGTATTTTATTTACAGTTTACAACCTTATTAAATAATTATAATGAACCCTAACTTACAAATGAGAAAACAAAATTAAGTGACTTTCACCTAGTAGTGTTGGTAGGAGGTCTTTTTGAATGTGCTCATTCTTCCTGATGTGGTGTTTTCCTTTGTGTGAGTCCACTCATGAGAATGACAGGGGGCCTTTTGATCTTTCTTTGGGAAGGACCTTCAACATCACGGATATCAATAATGTAATTGCTTATAATTATACACTGCTTACTATTATAGGTCATTTTCATACTCTTTACATATATATTATTTTAAATTACATAACGGCCCTATGAAATTAGCAGAGTGGGTGATTATTTCTATATTATAGATGATGAAAATTAATTTCAAAATATTAAGAGAATCAACCAAGTTTATGTGCTGATAGGAGATACTAAAATCAAACTAATCTAGCTCTAAATCCATTATTTTTCCATGCTGTCAGCATAATTGCTATAAAGAGTAACTGTTCATTGTATACTTTCTATTAACTTTTTCCTAGTGAACATGATCTCCTAAGATAGACATGTACATAGTTTCTTACCAGATTTGTTTCTTTCTCTGTCTCCTCCTCTTATTCCTCAGATATTTTATCTAATATGACTCTGTAGCTTTACTATTATTCTTTAAAAGGAGGCAATGTTAAGAATTATTATTTCATTACTTTTTTTTTTTGCTTATGTCAAGAGTTATACCTTTTAGTGCCAGATGTCATCCTGTAAGTCTGAACAGTTGTCAAGGTTTACAAAAGTAGGTATGTAAATCACTAACATTATACTTTTAAGATGAAATTGAAAAAAATGAGTGACTGTAATTCACTACTAGAAAACTCTCAGGAAAAAAATTACCGGAGATGACACACAATATAGAGTCTCATTTGTTTGTAGTTGTTTTCTATATACAGCTATTAGCCTTCAGTTCATCGGTACAAAATTGGTTTACTTTCATGGAAAGGAAAAAGTAAAAGTCAGATAAGGTTAGAGGTGGAATTTTCATATATACACATTTTATTGTTAGTCTACTGTGGGTCAAGTTCTGGTGCTAATCAGTTAAACTTTGCAGTATCGTTAAAACATCAAACATATATGTTTAAAAGAAAGATACTTGACTACTTTACAAAGGATGAAATTAAATCCCATTGAAGCTATGTAACTTTCCCAAGGCCCTCCAGATAGCAAATGTACCTGTTATCCAAACCTAGGTTTTCTGATCTGTAAGACTATTTTCATTATACTACATCATTTTTTTTCTCATGTAATAGAAAGTCATAATAGGTCGATTGTTATTCTCCTGTTTACCCAGTTTGGGACAATTTTTTTTAATGTTTCTCTCTTTCACCCTTTTCTTGATTATAAGCTCTTATCTGTTCTTTACTTTGTTATATGACAGTTAATATACCCGAGTGAGAGATGGTTTACTTTCCTTTGTACTTTTTTTGCCATAAGCTGTTCTGTGATATTTCATAAGGCTACATTCTTATAAAACTAAATTATAGTGAATGGGGAAAACAAATTTATTTTGTCTCTTGCAGAAGAATATACTGTAAATACCGATGAAATTACCAGACCTGTCAACTGGCTGCTGAGTAAATATGTGAAATATTCATGCCATTTTCTCTCTGAAAGTAGCATTTCAGAGATTTATGGCCAAGTATATGACTAATAAAAAAGCCACCAAATGAAAACACCTGAGCTGATAATTTAAGAAAACATTCGAAGTGAAAATAAAGTCACTGAAGCTTCACAATTAATGTAGTCATGGCTGGATAATTTTAAAGTCGAGAACATGCACACGTTTTATTGTTTTACTTGAAGTGAGCCAGGGTATATGATACCGAGTGAGTCTGCACCAGTAGAATAGAGGCTTCTGGGGGAATGACACATTTCACGCCTGAGTGGCTTCTTTTGCAAATTGAAATTGGAGATTCTTTTTATCAGAGAATTCTGGTCCTCAACATTTATCCCGGTCAAAAATATCTTCCAAATCATTTTGTATCTTGACTTGGAGTTCAGCTTCTTACAGAGAAATTAAAAGTATATTTGTGTCAAATTATTTTAAATTTTATTATTTTAACATTTAGAACAATTCTGAAGCTGATACCAAGGAACATTTTTTCTGGGGGGAAGAACTGAGGTGAATATGCTTTTACCTGCTAATGGTCAGGAAGGAGGGTCTCTCTCTTTGTAATTCTTGGCTTTAATAATTCATTTTTGTAGGCCTACTTCTATCCTTTCGGAAATATTTGTAACAAGCTTGCTATACTTAATACCACTTCCAGTAGCTAATCACTGACATTGCTATAGAAGCTAAAATTAAATTTGAAGCAGTAAACACATTTTTATACAAGTATTTTTCATATATTGTCTTGCAAATATTCTGAGCTTGGAATCTAAGCTGTGTCTTGATAGGAAAGAATGATAGGAGGAAAATAAACATTTATAATTAAGACTGGAAAAGTATTTTAAATAAAACTAAGATAATTTTGGACTTTGATACTCAGTTCAAAATTATATTGGCGGCCAGAAGACCATTTCCTCTGGGCATCTTTCCGCCAGCATAGGGGGCAAAGGAAAAAATGAGCAGTAGAGAAAAGATTACATGTTCATTAATTGAGACCTCTAAAAAAGTGCTCACTTCATTCAAAATTACTTTGCTAAGTGCTTCCTGATTTGGCTTTTATCCTAAACCTCTTTATAAAATGATCAGTAATGTAGTATGTAGAAATCAAGTCCCAGATGATTTTTTAGCAAAAAAAAAATAATAATAATAGTACTCTCCTTCTCACTGATTTTGCACACCTTTAGAACTTTTAAACTTCAAATGCCTGAGCTCCATCTCTGCCATTATCATTTCTGCTCCTATCTTAAGTCCCTGTTAAGGGTCATCTCTTCCTCCACTCCCTATGGTCAGTTGAAATGACATAGTGATTAGTCTAATAAAGAGAGTTAGTACAAAAGTATCTGTGATAATATATCACCATAACATAATTACTTCCAATTTAATACTAACTTTTAGTGTGGGATTCTATCAGTCAGTGGTTGTTTGTGAGAACTTTCCTTGTCTCTCAAAATACATTGCATGTAGGTGACAATTTTGTCTAAGCAGTCTTGCATTTTTAAAACACCAACATATTAATGAACAACATAAAAACACATTATTAGGAAAACTTGAAAGTAAACAAAGTTATATATCTTGACAAACTTTCCCCTTCTTATAGGCATTTACCTTTAGGATATTCAGTCTTCTTCCACAGTCAAATGATATTCTCCTCTGGTAACACCCAGTTAATCTGGACTGCCCCATGTAGACTTTTATTCCTTAGCTGCCTTTCTACACTCAAGTTCATGGTCTGGTTGCTGCCATTTTTCAAGGCAATGAAAACAGACTTGTGGGGCAGACAGATCTTGTCATGGTGTTATGCACTTAGGTCCTTGTGGATCCAAGCAGGAGAGCAGGGCTAAGTGAGATTCAGTGACTGGTAGGAGATAGTTATCATGGAAATGACAGTTATGCCTTCAAAAGTGATAGTCATGTTCAGGTAATTCAGTATCAATCAGATTGCTGAAAGCCAAGGAGTATGCAAGCAAGAATGTTCATAGGAATAAAGAAGTCTTTTCTGCCAGGTGTGGTGGTGCAGTAATCTGCACCCAATAATCCCAGTACCTGGGAGGCTGAGACAGGAGAACTGTAGGCTAGAGACCAGCCTCAGCAGTTTAGCAAGGCTCTCAACAACCTAGCAAGATCCTGTTTCAAAACAAAAAATAAAAAGTGCTGGGGGTGTAGCTTGGAGGTAGAATGCCCCTGGGTAGAATCCTCAGTAACACACACACATACGACTTTACTGTACCATTTTATAGCCTGTGTTTGAATTCATTATAACATTTACTACATTTCAGTGTAAATGCTGAATTACTTGTCTTTCTCCTACAAGAGACAATGGATTTCCTGAGATCATGGACTGTGCCTTTTGGTCTTTGTTTTCCAAGTGCTTATCACAGTATATTGTCAATAGTTTTAAAGAACTTACTGCTTTAAAAAAATTTCTCTGCTGGAAAAGTTCTTTTATTCTGTATTCTTCTGGGCCATTCCTTCATCTTCTACTTGGAAACTTGACTTACATCAATTAGTCCCAAATGCCCATAGTTTATATGCCATCAATCATACTATGTGTGTCTTGAGGCTGAGGGGGTCTAGGGAAAAAGAGCTCTCAATTCACATCTTCAACTAAATTTAAAGCAGCCAAAGGAATTCGGCTAGAGTTTGGCTGTCTAGTTCTTCCAGTAGCCTATGGTCAGGAAATACTCTGTATTAAATAACTTTCTGCTTAAAATAGAGTGTAGAATTGGAAACAGGAGAAGTATGTTTTACAGGAATTGAATTCAAGAGTAAATATTACGATCTGCCACAGTGACCCTTCCATATTTCCCTTCTTTTATTCTCATCCTTGCTGACAGTTGCTCTCTAGACACTCAACTTCATTCACTTAGTCACTCATATTTTTAAAGAAGCAATTTTGTTAATTTGAATAAATCCTTTTCAATTTTTAACTTTTTAAAAATATTTCTAGCAATAAAATTCTGCTTGTAGTGAAGTTCAATGGTCATGAGAGAATTGATGAAGCCTTTTGAGATTATGTCAAGTTAGCATTGGCTTTCTGGATTAAGAAAATTATCTTTTTTATGAAATTTCAAAGTGTACACTAAAAGAGAAAATTTAGTTCTGGATAAGGGAAAACTCAGGCCTGTTTTGTAAACTTTTGGGGTGTTAATGCTTCTAATAGTACACTGTTATTTGGCCCCCTTCTACTTCTTGATCTTTGTTAAGGGAAAACTGTGTCATGACAGGCAATGTGGAGAAAAGAAATCAGGAGTTAATGAATTTTAAATATTTAATGAATTTTAAGTATTTAAAAAATTGAACAATGAGGAAAATTGGCAAAATTAAAATTCCTTAATAAAACTTGAATTTCAATTTTTTTAATTCTATAAAATTGAATGTATTTATCTTGCCCAAAATTGAAAAAAAACTTCACACAAAGATTACAACTTGACTATATGACTATATATTTTCTGGCATGCCTCTTTAAGGTGTAATCTTGAATGAAGACAATTCTCCTATACTTATAAAGTTCCTTTCTCTCCTGTAATATTATCGTATTTCTGTGAAAGGATGATATAAATGGTTTTCTATGTAAGAATGACGTAAACTATGTTATTCATATAAGAAGTATCAAACTATTAAGGAATTAAACTCATACTTAATGCGTTTTGACTAGGGATATACCTTCCTAATCAATTTAAGATCTTCAGTCACTGACTTGTTCTTACAAACCTAGAGATATGTTTTCATATGCTTTTGACCCATTGGGGATCTGAGCAGCACGGACTATTCATGGTTTCTGAAAATATATTGTGATTAATCTGCATGTAAAGTGCTACATTTATAAGCAACTCTACAGAGTAAAGGGATGGTTTTGCCCAAAATGGAGAATAATTAGCATTAAAGAACATTTTAAATAAGCCTATAATTCTGAATTTATCAAGGAATACAGAAATTTCAGACTTATATGTCAGGGAAAAACAATTTACTGGAAAAATGGCTTAAGTCTTGCTGTATAAACCATTGAATATCAATTTTTATGAAATATAAGGCATATTTTATATAAGTGAATTGGGTATTGGAGCAAAACATGAATTGCAAGGGTTAGTTTTATTCAACTTACTGCAGTATGTTGGTGCCCTGGGAGACTTTTCCATCTGGAAGAGAATCCATTACAACACATCTGGATGGAGAGCAGAAGGAGCATAGGTAACTAAAGGCCATTTCTCATGATTTTGGAATTGAGAAGGCTATTCCTCTTTTGTTTTCTCTCTGCTTCTTCTGTCCATCCTCTTCTTACATCTTCAACTTTTTTTTTTAACTGGGGATTGAATATAAGGGCATTCTACCTTCGGGCTACACCCCCAGCCTTTTTTATTTTGAAACAGGGTCTCGCTAAATTACTGAGGCTGACCTTGAACCTGTGATAGTATTGTCTCAGCATCCAAGTACTGGGATTACAGGTGTGCCCCACTGTGCTTGGCTCCAACTGTTTATGTGTGTGTGTGTGTGTGTGTGTGTGTGTGTGTGTGTGGTACTGGGGCTTGAACCCAGGGGCATTCTATCTCTGAGCTACACCCTCAGCCCTATTTCATTTTTTTTTTAAATTTTGAAACAGAGTCTCACTAAATTGAGGAGAGCCTCGCTAAATTGCTGAGGCTGACCACAAACCTGTGATTCTCCTATCTCAGCCTCCCAAGTACTGGGCTTACAAGAGTCTGCCACTGTGCCTGGCTTGTCTTCAACTTTTAATCAGGACATTCTCTTCATTACAAATACAAATACTCTAGAATTGATAGCTTGTTTATATTGTACTGACTACCTTACAAGGGAACCATTCACTATCTTTGCAAAACTGGAGGTTCATTATGTCAGCTAATTGTATCTCTCTGTGTAAAAATATGTTATCATGTATTATGATCTGAATTAATAGAATAATTGATAGGTTGTTCTCCTTGTTACCACATTTACTCACTGGTGATGTTGCTGTAAATACCTGCCATTCGTTACCATAACTTTCCACCTTTAAAAAAATGAATGTATTGGAAGAGTTCTGGTGATTTGTACATTTAAAAAAACTTGGATATATTTTTCAAGATCCATAATAAAGTATGAAATAATATCTTGCTAATTAAATTTCCAGTTAAATCTCTTGAGACATTTTAAGTGCCTACCTTATGACACACAAATTTAAAATGTCTGTTATTAAAATAGATTACTATTTTACTGAGGTTAGAGCTGAGTGGCAGAGTACTTGCCTATCATGTGTGAGGCCCTGCGTTCAGTCTCCAGTACCACAAAACAGTTGATTACTACTGTTACTACTAATATTGAAAGTATGCCTACCTGTGTTTTTAAAATATATTCAATAGTTTAGTAAATAAGGTACTGTTATGGATATGTGTATACACACACACACACACACACACACATATATGTATGTCAGTGTATAAATATATGTAGATATATTTTGCCAGTATTGTCTGTCTCTCTCTCTCTCTCTCTCTCTCTCTCTCTCTCTCTCTCGTGATTTTCCCACAAAAGAAGTTTTTCTTTAATCTTTAGCTGCCACTTTTTTTT
>PVJS01006211.1:0-60885 GCA_004027185.1 Glis glis | reverse complement strand
AGAGAGAGAGAGAGAGCTGAGGCTGGCCGCGAACCCGGATCCTCCGGTCTCCACCTCCCAAAGTACTGGGATTACAAGAGTGCGCCACCACGCCCGGCATTCCTAGTCTTTTTTAAATATAATTGTATTGGTGCATTGTAATTATGCATCACAACGTGGTTCAGAATGAGAGACGCATACGTGTGCCCTGCGCTTCATGTGTTTCCCCCAGATCCCACTCTGCTCCTTCCCCCTCCCAGAACATATTATCGAGCTTGGTATTGATAGCTTCATATATGCATATGGCATTATTTGAACTGTTTCCATTCCTAGTCTTTTTCGGGAACTCTCATACTGATCTTCATATTGGTTATACTAATTTGCAGTCCTACCAATAGTGTATAAGAGTCGCAATTTCCCCACATCCTTGCCAGAATTTGTTATTGTTTGTCTTCTTGATGATTGCCGTTCTGGAGTTAGATGGAATCTCAGTGGAGTTTTGATTTGCATCTCCCTGATTGCTAATGATGTTGAGCATTTTTTCATATATGTGTTAGCCATTTATACTTCTTCTTTAGAGAAGTTTCTATTTGACGGATGAATGAATAAAGGAAATGTGGTATATATACACAATGGAGTTTTACTCAGCCATAAAGAAGAATAAAACTATGTCATTTGCAGGAAAATGGATGGAACTGGAGAATGCTAGGTGAGATCAGCCAGTCTCAGAAAGTCAAGGGCTCTATGTTTTCTCTAATATGTGGAAGCTAGAGAGAAAACAGGAAACAAAAATGACTTCAGATAAATGAGGAGAGAGACCTATAGAGTAGTGGAAGGGGGCTGGGGGAGAGGAGACAGCAGGGTAAAAAGGAGGCTTGAGGAAGGAAACATTTCATAGAATATCATGAATAATATTATGAATTCATGTGAATGTATTACTATATGAAGGTATTACTATCTCAGCAGCATGGATGGGGAGGGTAGAGAAAGGGATAGTGGGATGAGGTTAGGAGAGAGCCATATCAAGAGATGTGTGCATATAGAAATGTATAAGCTGGGCGTGGTGGCGCACGCTTGTAATCCCAGTACTTTGGGAGGCGGAGACCGGAGGATCCAGGTTCGCGGCCAGCCTCAGCTCTCTCTCTCTCTGTCCCCCCCCTCCCTCCCTCCCCGTCTCTCTCTCTCTCTACTTAGTGAGGCCCTCCGCAACTTCGTGAGACCCGGTTTCAAAATAAAGTATAAAAAAATAGGGCCGGGGGTGTAGCGCGGAGATAGAATGCCCCTGGGTTCAATCCCCGGTACTGCAAAAAAAAAAAAAAAGAGAAGATTTCATTTTTTTGCAACCTTGCATTTTGAAATTATGGATTCACAGGAAATTGCAAATATATATATTGACATATATATGGAGGTCTTGTGTACTTTTAAAAACATCAGTAGTATTTTTATTTTTTATTTTTTATATTCATTTATCAGTGCATTGTAATCATACATTTTGATAAGTGTCAGGGTAGCAGAAGCACGCATGCACAAATTGCTCATTTAGCCCTCCCTCAAATCCCACCCTATCCCTCCCCCTTCCCTCCTTTCCATGCTCAGCATAGTGATTGACTCTGATAAATTTGTGTGTATACATCGTGTGCATTAGTGTAATTCCCACTTCTCCCCTCCCATCTCCCTCAGTTAGGTTGCCTTCTTTGCTCATCTAAAGTTTTCTCCTTCTTTGTCTGGAGTCCTTTCTAAGTCAGTATTGGGGATTGAACCCAGAGGCATTCCACCTCTGAGCTACACCCCCAGCCCTATTTTTTATTCTTTATTTTGAAACAGGGTCTCGCTAAGTTGTAGAGGGCCTCACTAAGTAGCTGAGGCTGGCCGCGAACCTGCGATCCTCCTGTCTCAGCCTCCCAAGTACTGGGATTACAAGCGTGTGCCACCATGCCCAGCCCAGTCGTATTTTTAATAAAAAATTGTATGCTTTTATTGTTGTCTTGCAATTGTACAACATAGTGAGATTCAAAGTGATACCTTTGTACATGCACACAGCACTTGGTGTTTCCCTCCACATCCCACACCGCTCTCCCTCTTCCCTCCCCGCCCATGTTAGTGAGGTTGGTAGTGATACCGTCATATATGGACATTTGAACCGTTTCCTTCTTCAAGCCTCATTTTCCCCCTCCCCAGTTCTCTCCCCCAATCCCTTCCACTAGTCTACTCATCTCTCATGTTTCCTATTTTCTCTCTAGCTTCCAAATATTAGAGAAAACATGTGTCCCTTGACTTTCTGAGATGGGCTGGTCTCACTTAGCATAGCATTCTCTAGTTCCACCCATTTTGCTGCAGATGGAATAATTTTGTTCTTCTCTATGGCTGTGGCCCATTGTGTGGGTCTCATGTAGTGTGTGTGTGTGTGTGTGTGTGTGTGTGAGTGTTACTTGGAGTTGAACCCAGCGGCGTTCTATCTCCGAGGTATGCCCCACATCCTTTTTATTTTTTTGTGTTAAAACAGGATCTCGCTAGGTTGCTGAGAGTCTTACTAAGTTGCTGAGGCTGATCTTGAACCTGTGATCCTTCTGTCTCAGCCTCCCAAGTACTGGGATTTCAGGTGTGTGCACCACACTTGACTGGGTCTCATGTAATTTTACTCTAGTTTTCCCCAAAGGTAACAACTTGCATAACTATACTGTAGCATCAGCATCACAACCAGGGCATTAACAATGAACAGTGCCACATCCACAGGGGTTATTATTACACCAGTTACACATGTGCTTGTGTGTGTGTGTGTGTGTGTGTGTGTATGTTCTGTTTCATTTTATCATGACATATAGATTTGTGTGACCACCTGCACAATCAAGATCCAGGATTTTTCATAATCACATGGCTGCCTTATGCTTCCTATTTTTATTTACTTATTTATTTATTTATTTATTTATATGTACATACACACATACATACATGCATTCATATTATGGATTGAACTCAGGGACATTCTACCTCCAAGCTATACTCCAAGCCCTATTTTATTTTTTATTTTGAAACAGGATCTTGCTAAATTGCTGATGGTCTGACTAAGTTGCTGAGGCTGTCTTTGAACCTGCAACCCTCCTCTCTCAGCCTCCCAAGTACTAGGATTATAGGCATATACCACCATACCTTAAAAGGAGCGTATAAGATGCACATCCTCCAGCGCTGACCCCTGGCAACTACTACTCTCTTTTCCATTTCTTTGATTTTATTATTCCAAAAGTATTATATAAAGGGAATTATACAATATGTAACCCTGAGTGCTAACTGTACCCAGCATAATTCTCTTAAGCGGCATCCAGACTGTAAAGTGTATTGATAGTTCTCTTTTATTGCCAAGTAGTATTCCACAGTATGGATTTACTCACTGAGGGACATCTGGGCTGTTTCCAGTTTTTGGCTTCTATGAGTAAGGCTGCCATAAACATTTGTGTATAGGTTTTTGTGTGAACATAAATTTTCATTTCTCTTGGACAAATGCCTAAGAGTTCAATCGCTGGACTATATGTTAAGTGCATGTTTGGATTTTTAAGATGCTGCCAAACTGTTTCCGGTGTGGCTGTACAATTTTACATTCCCATCAGCAATGTGTGAGTGACAGGGGAACTTTACATTCTGGCCAGCATTTTGTGTCATCATTATTTTTTAGTTTAGCCATTATGAGGTGTGAATGGGGAGAAATTTCTTTTTGTTTTAGATGAGAGTACTTGCAGGAAGTCAGGAGGCTCTCGGTGACTCCAACTTCATTTTAGGTAGCTTGAAGATGGTGAAAAATTCAGCACATACTTTGGAAATACTGAATGTATGTTGTGACATGCACATGCATAACTGTGTGCGGCGCTTTGTAGATATGTAGGTGTAGAGATCACCTTGACCTGTGCAGAAGAAGGGCAGCAGTCATGTGACCACAGAGCCCCACACCCACCAACTGTGTTAGGGATAGCTAGTTAATGATACTGCTGTGGGTATTAGTTAGCTTTTTCTGCTATGACCAAAATAGTAGACAAAAATGGCTTATAGCAGGAAAGGTTTATTAGGCTCATAGTTTCCGAGGCTCAGTCCATGGTTGGCTGACTCCAAGACAGAAACCGCAGTGGCAGGGCATGTGGTGGAGAAAAGCTGTTCTCAGCTCATGGGCGGTGAGAAACAGAGACAGCGAGAGGAGGGGCAGGGACAATTATAATCCCCAAGGGGACATCCCCCAGTGACCCACCTCCTCCCCTTCCTGCCTTGGGCACCATGCATTCAACCATTGAGCTTTTGGGGGGCTATTCCGGACCCAGAGTGTAACATGCTGCTTCTGCATCAGCTGGGAAGTCTCTTTTGTCTTGCCTCTACATATCTGGCCACTGAACCCACTTAGCTTTTTTTTTTTTTTGTGGTACCGGGGATTGAACGCAGGGGCGTTCTACCTCCACACTACACCCCTGGCCCTATTTTTTTATACTTTATTTTGAAACCGGGTCTCACGAAGTTGCAGAGGGCCTCATTAGGTAGAGAGAGACAGGGAGAGAGAGAGAGAGAGAGAGAGAGAGCTGAGGCCGCGAACCTAGATCCTCCGGTCTCCGCCTCCCAAAGTACTGGGATTACAAGCGTGCGCCACCACGCCCGGCCCCACTTAGCTTTTAGGGTGAAATATATGGCAGTTACCAGAAACCTAGGAATTATCAATTTGGTTTCTTGTGTTCATCTATTGATTTGTTTGCCAGAGGAACAGAGAATATGTAATTTTGAAGTGCCCAAAAGTTGATATAAGCTAGTAATAGTAAATGTTGATAAGCCCATTAAACTAAAGGACAAGAAAAAAACTCTTGAAAAATAGATTGGGTAAAACATACACATGTAAACATTTGTTAATATATAAATACACTATGTATATTCATATATCATGTGTTCATAATTACACATACATATATAGAGCTCTATACTGGTTCAAATTTCTATGTTTTTAGAACATAAAATGCCTTTCATTCTTTATCTGAAAATATTTTTCCCTAAGTCAAATTTATTCATCAGGAAAAAAATAACCTAAAACTAAAAAGCCACTGAGTAGAATTCCATTGTGTGTATTTCCCATAATTTTGTAATCCATTCATCTGTTGATGGACATCTAGGTATGTTCCATAATTTGGCCACTGTGAATTGTGCTGCTATAAACATAGGTATGCATATGTTACTGTAGTTTTCTGGTTTCAATCCCTTTGGTATGATACCCAGTAGTAGTATAGCCGGTTCATGTGGTGGATCCATTCCCAGTCAGCAATAAAAAAGAACAAGATAACATCATTTACAAGAAAATGGAAGGACCTGGAGAACATAATGTTAAGTGAGATCGGCCAATCACAGAAAGAGAAGGGTCACATGTCTTCTCTAATATGCGCAAGCTAAGGAGCAAGGAGGATACAAAAGGGACTCAGACAACAGTGGAGAAGCCTCAGTGAAGACAGGGAGCTGATCTAAGGGAAGGGGAAGAATCAAGTTCATTAATGGAATCTCTACCATCGGCCAAATTTACATATGAGAATACACCAATGTCAATCTCAGTACTCTGTGTTGGGGGGAGGCAGGGGAGCACCGAGTGCTACGTGCGTGCATGTATGTTAATGTCAATTTGACTTCCATTGTGATGTGAGACTATCATGCGCCAATAAAAGCACATTTAAAAAAAAGCCACTGAGATCCTTTTACAAAAAGGGGGAAATTATCCTGTGCTGGAGAAAGCCAGACCTTTAAACTGCCAGTCGCGCAGAGGTCGCATTCTTTCAGGGACCAGAAGGAGCCGGTGTTATGGTTCTTTTCTCAGTATGAGGCTCATCTCCAAGCAAAGCTGCTTGTAATGACTTGACCCAGCAGATGTAGCTACTTCAGGTCATTTGAAACATGTCGGCTTGGGACGGGTGATTGGCAAGGAATTGTGACTCCCTGTCCTGTGCTCAGTGTGAAGCCTTTCTGAGCCAACTTGTCTCCTGGGACGTAGAAAGGAAGAACATAGCAAAACAAAGCAAAGCAAAACAAAACCTGAGCTACATAGCGGAGTGTGTGTGTGTGTGTGTGTGTATGTGTGTGTGTGTGTGTGTGTGTGTGTGTTGCTGGGGATTGAACTCAGGGGCATTCTACCTCCAAGCTAAATCCCCAGCCCTATTTTATTTTTATTTTGAAACAGGGTCTCACTAGGTTGATGAGAGTCTCCCTGTTTGCTGTCCTCGAACCTGCGATCCTCCTATCTCAGCCTCCCATGTACTGGGATTACAAGCGTGAGCCACCATGCCCAGCTCACAGCGGAGTCTTCTGCAGGCTGGGCGCAGTGGTTCGGAGACAGAAAGCTTTGGTGGGTGGCGATTGGTATCTTTGGTGCTGAAGTTCAAGCTAACGTTTACTGAGAGTCAGAATCGGTGCCCAAATGCATGATTCTTGCATTTGGTAGCTGCATTTGATTATAGCCTTTTGACACGCAGTTTTGCCCAGAAGACTTTCCGGGAGTGTGTGAGGAACGTCTATAATCGAGGCACATGGTTGTCATAACCCCAGAGGATTTTAGTGCTTAATCATGCTGAGCGCTCACAAAGTCCCAAGCTGCCTCCCTCCCTGTCAATTTACACCCGCATGCATACACAAAAGTAATGGAGACTCGCGTACAGAAAAGTCATTGATAGAGAAACAGTAAGTCTGATAAGAATAAAGACTAAGACTCCCTTTCCATGAAATATTGATTCTAAGTGCGTGTTTTAAGTGCCCCAGCCAACAGCGTGTGTAGAACCGTGTGCGGTAGTTGTTGGGGTGGGTGAGTGTGACCTACCCTTCACTCAAAGGGGACAGCACATGGAAAAGACAAGCGATCAGCTGTGGATACGTGGATAGAAAGTTGTTTGACTGGTAGGAGATGAAGGAAATAGCAAGTAGCAGGGGCTATTTGATAAAACAAACAAGCAAGCAGGAATCATGGGACATATATCTTTGTTAAAGAAAAACGACACCATGTCCTATGTATGTCTGTAACCTGTGCAGCAAGCTGAACACTGACATTCATGGAGCAGGTGCTGAGTCAATACTACGAGCTTGATTGACAGGGCTGTAAGAAGGCCGACGGCTGGCTTTTCAAGCCACAGTTAGAAACAGCAGCAGCAAGGATGCCGACCTTGCACAGGCATGAAGGGTAAGAGGACAGGGCGAGGAGAGGTGTGGGAACACGTCTCCCAAGGCAGGGATTCTTGGCCTGTGTCATAAAATGGACCTGTGCTACTGCAGATGGACTCTGGATGCCTGGTGTGATTGTTCTCTTTAAGGTTGCATGAAACTACAAAAGCAGGTAAGAAAGGCATCTGGTGCAGGTGGGGAGGCGTGTCCTCGTTTTTGATGAAGTGGCGAATGTCTTCAATGATTCAAATGGGTGGCCTTGTCTGATTGCTAAAGATGTGTGAACTTTTCTAGTGAGCTATTCCACTGTGAATATATTTTTTAACCATTTTATTCTGTCAGACATTTCTGTGCCTCATAGTTTTATTTCAGGTTCATAAATTAAGTGTGGCAGGGCATGCACCTATAATCCCAGTACTCTGGAGGCTGAGACAGGAGGATTGTGGGCTTGAGGCCAGCCTCACCAACTTAGCAAGATCCTCAGCAGGCTGTTTCAAAATAAAAAATAAAAATAGGGCTGAAGGTATTGGTTGGAGGTAGAATGCCCCTGGGTTCAATCCCTGGTACCACACACACACACACACACACACACACACACACACACACACACACATGCAGAAAGTGTGATAGGGCAGTCTGTAAGGGATGGTTCTTATGTTCTTATGACCACACTACACGTTGCTTATATCAGAGAGAAAAAAATGCATTTAAATGTTTCAAATATGCCTAAGCAAACCCCTTAGTAAAGGAATAGTATTCATGTTTAATCTTAGCATAGTTCAAAGAAAATGCATAAAATAAACAAAATAAATGTATACCTCATATCACTTGGATGAATGATTCTACTCATAGCACCACATTTGTACAAATCTAATTTATTCACAGTGAAATGCTAATACTTTGATAAATGATTATCTACTCAGACTTATTCAAGAGCAATCAAATAATCTGAAGCAGAAATGCATGGTTGTAGATACTGGGCTTTTCTATCTTTTTTTAGTTTATTTTCAAATGCCATCTATTTAGAAATATTTTATGGTGCTATGTATGTATCATTTTAATTAGAAACAGAAATCCGTTCACCCAAGGAAACATTAACTAGATTTCAAGTCACCATGATCTAAAATATAAGATCATTTATCTCAGAGCTGAAAGAACTTACAAATGTGACCCCGGAATGTATAAGTATGGCTATTTTTATAAATTCTTACAAACCATCAAACTCCTCCCTCAAATATGTCAAGCTTAATTTTCTGCTCTGTGGAGCACAGCTGGCGACATAGCAAGGCCCAGTGACATTTTCCACAGTGAGTTGCCAACCGCAAGAAGCCTGTGGCTGTGCTTAATCTAGAGCAAACCAACTAATAATTGATTGGAGGAAGGTTTATGTAATTCTTCCTTAATATCCTTGTCTGCGGTGATTTCATCATTGCCAGAGAATCACAAAGGCAGAATGGGTGACTGTCTGATACGGCAGCGTTTTCTTCCAATTATGAGCTGATACAATCTCTGTTTTCTGCAGATCACCTTCATTAACCTCTCCACTGTTTGCAGAGCTCCCGAAGAAATGGATTATGTTTGAGTATGCACCCTTCCGTGTGTGTTGGGGCTGGGATTCCAGTGGTCACTATTTCTGCAGAGCGGCCTGTATTCATTCCAATGTCTCCTGGAGAGCTTTAATTAGTAAAATAATAACATGCCTGCCACTGCCTATTTTCTAATAATGTTTCGGTGATTAGATCAAACCTATGATTTGAAAAATTGGGAATGGCATCAGGAAGAGTTAAATTCAATGGAGCTGGAAAACTTTATTGTCTGAGTAGAGTCGAGCCAAGGTCAAAAGAGATCTCAGCAGTGTCCTGGGCAAAGAGGTATGCATGCTATGAAACTCTGCCCTGAGGCTCTATTGAGGTTCCAGAGGAAATATGATTATGCAAATAGTTCTGCTGCACACCTCTGTTTGGCCCCTGGATGTGTAAATGACTGTGTGTATGGACAGGAATACCTCTACCTGGCAGACTTTGGTGAACAAAGAGTGATGAGCGAGTGTTTTAGACGGCTAGGACATAGCCCACAGCCAAATTTAACTATTTATTTTATTGTGGTGGAATGATTCTAATTCTTTTCTAACATACTTTTATTGGTGCATTGTACCCATACATCATATTGAGGTTTAGTGTGATAGAAAGCGACAACGCACATAGCACCTGATTCGAATCCCACCCCGCTCCCTCCACTCCCCATTTATAATATTGAAATTGGTAGTGATAGCTTCAGCGAGGCACATAGGATCGTTTGAACTGTTTTCTTCATCAGGTCTCCCCTTTCCCCTCCACAACTTCCTCACAAAGTTCTCTTCTACTATTCTACTAGTCTCTCTCCTCATTTATCTGAAGTCTTTTCTTTCCTATTTTCTCTCTAGCCTCCACATGCGACAGAAAACATATGACCCTTCACTTTCTGAGACTGGTTAGTCTCACTTAGCATAATATTCTCTCATTCCATCCATTTTCTTGCAAATGACATAATCTTGTTCTTCTCTATGGCTGAGTAAAATTCCACTTGCGTATATACCACAGCTTCATAATCCACTTATCTTTAGAGGGACTCTTATGCTATTGTGAATTGTGCTGCTATAAACACTGTTATCCATATGTAGAAAAACGGAATTAGACCCCAATCTCTCACCCTGCACAACAGTCAACTCAAGATGGATCAAAGACCTAGACATTGGACTAGAAGCTTTGCAAATACTAGAAGAAAACTTAGAACCAACTCCCCAACATATAGGTCCTGGTAATGACTTCCTCAATAAGATCCCTCAAGCTCAGGAAATAATAATGAGAATCAATAAATAAGATGGAAAGAAGTTGAAAAGCTTCTGCTCAGCGAAGGAAACAATCAAGTCTTAAGAGAGAGCCTACAGAATAATAGAAAATCTTTGCCAGATATTCCTGTGATCAAGGACTAATATCTAGAATATATGAAGAACTTAAAAACCTTAACACACAAAAAAAAACAATTAAAAAACTGGGCATTTGAATTGCATAGACACTTCTCAAAGGAAGAAATACAAATGACCATTAAATATGTAAAAAAATGTTCAACATCATTAGCAATCAGAGAAATGCAAATCAAAACGACACTGAGATTCCATCTAACCCCAGTTAGAATGACAATCATCAAGAATGCAAACAATCATAAATGCTAGTGAGGATGTGGGGAAATAGGAACCCTTAGACACTGTTGGTGGGACTGCAAATTAGTACAGCTGCTATGGAGAGCAGGGTGGAGGTTCCTCAGAAAACTAGGAATGGATCCACCATATGACCCTGCTATACCACTGCTGGGTATCTTTCCCAAGGAATTGAACTCAGAATATTATAATGAAACAGGCATGTCCATGTTTGTAGCAGCACACTTCATAACTTATTTTATTACGTTCAAAAAACTGAGTGTATACATCTTTTCTAAGCCTTCTTTTAATAGAAGATCTTGGTTATAATTTATTTTATCCTTTTGTCGTAAGCATGTCACCTTTTGGAATTTAGAAAAACATATATGTTGTTGATACCTGACTATGTTTAACATGCTGTATTAAAGGCCCTTTGGGTTGTAAAGACACTGATAAAGATGTTGAGCATCTCACATACGATTGGTATAAACCAACTCTTCTGTGATTGACACTCACATTTCATGTGACAATTATAGACTTACTTATATTGGAATTCTCTAGCTTCCTCCATGAAATGTGAAATTCTCAAGAAAGGGACTGTATATTATCTGTTGAAAAAATGAGACTTTCAGGAAAAATTCATGGATGGCTACAGTTTAAGAAATTTAAAAAGAACTGATATTAGCTATTGGTGTTGTTTTCCCCCTCCTTACCTCCCTCCTCTAAAATCCTCTTCCACTATTCTACTGGTTTCTCTTGTAATTTTAGACTAAAAACCCCTTTGCTTCCTGTTTTTGTTCTAGCTTCCACATGTAAGAGAAAATGTATGACCCTTGACTTACTGAGACTGGCTGGTCTCACTTAGCATAATATTCTCTAGTTCCATCCATTTTCCTGCAAATGGCATAAATTTGCTCTTCTTTATGGCTGAGTAAAATTCTATTGTGTGTATATACCTCATTTTTAGTTATCCATTTTTAGTTATCTGTTGATGGACACCTAGGTTGGTTCCATAATTTGGCTGTAGTGAATTGTACTGCCATAAACATGGGCATGTATGTATCATTATAGTATTCTAACTAATTAAAGTTAGAATACTTAAAGTTAGATACTAGATTGGTATGGCTGAGTCATATGGTAGTTCCATCATTTTGAAATAAATTGAGACTTAACAAAACATCTTCAAAATATTACAGAATTTCCATAAACCCATTACCCAGCTTCACCAAGTCTTGGCATCTTATAGAGCTGTGGTATAAAATCATAGAATCAATACTTATATGATCTATAAACGGTCTTCAAATTTTGGCAAATATTGTGCAGCATCAAATCCAGGATCATATATTGCATTTGTTGGTCATGTATCATTATTCTCCTTTGAGTCAGAGAACTTCTTAGGCTTTGTTTATCTTTCACTATCTTGACAATTTTGAAGCATGCTGGACAGTTGTTTGGGGGAATGTCCCTCAATTTGGGTTTGTCTGATTTTCTTTCTTTCTTTTTTTTTTGTTTTGCCGTACCGGGGATTGAACCCAGGGGCATTCTACCTCCGTGCTACACCCCCGGCCCTATTTTTTTATACTTTATTTTGAAACCAGGTCTCACGAAGTTGCAGAGGGACTCACTAGGTAGAGAGAGAGAGAGAGAGAGAGAGAGAGAGAGACAGGGAGAGAGCGAGAGAGCTGAGGCTGGCCGCGAACCCGGATCCTCCGGTCTCTGCCTCCCAAAGTACTGGGATTACAAGCGTGCGCCACTACGCCCAGCTTTGATTTTTCTTACTGATTAAATTCCCCGTATTCATTTTTTTTGCCTGAATACTACAGAAGTTATAATGTGACCTCAGTATGTTATAGCAGGAGATACATGATGTTGACATGTCTAATCCCCAGTGATGAGAAGTTTGCACATCTGAGCCTATTATTTTTCTCTACAATAAATGTACCCTTTTCCCCCTGTAGTTAATAAGATCTTGTGGGGAGGCAGTTTGGGACTATGCCAATATCCTATTTTCTCACATACTTTTGCCAACTAATTTTATATCCATCAGTGATTCTTTCTGCTTTTAGTAACATTGTTTCTCTCTCTCTCTCTCTCTCTCTCTCTCTCTCTCTCTCTCTGTGTGTGTGTGTGTGTGTGTGTGTGTGTGTGTGTGTGTGTGTTACTGTAATTGAACCCAGGACCTCATGCATGCTATACAACCGCTCCACCACTGAGCAACATCTCCAGCCCTTTTTAAAATTTTATTTTGAGACAGGGTCTTACTAAGTTGCCTAGGCTGGCCTCAATATTGCAATCCTCCTGCCTCAGCCTCCAGTAGCTTCTGCTGTTCTGTTTTTGAGATTGTGATTTTCTATGTTTACATTTATTAATTTGAATTCTATTCAAAGGATGAGTTGTTTTATCCTTATTTATTCACTCAATTACTTATTTGTAGTACATACTCGAGGATGTTTATTTTATTCCACGAGCTAAACTTCACCATTGCTATCACTGAGTTTTTGCTCACATTATTCTAGATTGGGCCATCGGGAGCTCTCTGGATTGGGTCCTATGTCCCCGTGGCATGCCATCAACTTGTGAGCGCTTGCTCACTCTCTGGCACCCTGAGATCTTGCAAGCTCATCTTGCCCCATTTCCTCTTCTTGCTCATCCCTGCCCCATTCCATAAATCAGCTGTTTTTCCAGCGACTTTTGGTGCTTTTTACTGAAGAAGGCAATTGAAAACTGCAGTCTGGGTGCTGGTGTGCTTATTGCTCATTTGCCATTAATTCTAGATTTTCTCTCACCTGGTAAAGCTAGGAAATGTGTGTGTGTGTGTGTGTGTGTGTGTGTGTGTGTGTGTACACATAAAAGCACAGTCTATACCTTTTTATCTCATTTTGAATACAAATGCAGACCCACACACATGCAAAATCCTGTGTTTATACTGATAAATCCTATTCCAGTTCAGTATCCCAAGGTTCATTCTAGCCAACTCCCTCTTATGACTTGTCATTCCTCTTTTTAACATCGAGAAGCCTTGCTCTCATTATTATCAATATATTTAATCATTTGCCCAGTCCTCAAATACACATACAGAAGTCTCACAATTGCATTCATACATTACAAAAACCAAATCTTTAGTTAGAGTAGAACATGTGTATACAGTTTTTCTTGTCTTTATTCTTAGGGTATGTGGTCACAATACCATTTCTGAATATTACTTAGGTTAGTCTTTTCTTTCCCTGACCCTTCAGTGCAGTTATTTATTTAAAATGCAATGTACAGCTGGGCATGGTGGTGCATGCTGGTAATCCCAGTTCTTGGAAGGCTGAGACAGGAGGATTGTAGGTTCAAAGCCAGCCTCAGCAACTTAACAAGACTCTCAGCAACCTAGCGAGACCTGTTTCCAAATAAAAAATGAAAAGGGCTAGGGGTGTAGCTTGGAAGTAAAATGCCCCTGGGTTCAATCCTTAAAACCCCCAAAACAATAAAATGTAATGTACATGAAGACTATCAATTTCTGAATGTTAATTTTGTGTTATGTTATCTTACTAAATTCATTTATCATTTGAGATAATATTTTTATTGGTTCTTTAGTATTTTCTAGTATATCATCTATAAGTAAAGATAGTTTTACCTCTTCCTTACCAATTCTAACACTGTTAATTGAGTTATTTTGCTAATACTTTTGGTATAATGATGAATAATAATGGAGATACTGGGCATTCTTCTCCAATTCTTAAACTGAGTTGAAATGCTTCTAGTGTTCTCTGATTAGGTGAAATACTGATTTTAGGATTGAGGAATATATATATATTCATTCTTGTTAAGAAAGAATCCATTACTCTTATTTTTCTTGAGTGTTTTTATAGTAAGTGAATGTTGACTTATTACTAAGGCTTTTCAGCATATATAAAAATACTCATATATGATGTTAACAAATTTCCTGATATGGAACCAAGCTTATATTTATAGAATAAATCCCACTTGGATATGAACATTATTTTCTTTATTCAATGCTACGGATCTAACCCAGGGCCTTATGCATGCTAGGCATGTGCTCTACCACCAAGCTACAGCATTATTTTCTTAATATGATGTACTCTGTTTTCTAAAATTTCATTTCATTGCATTGATATTCATAACCAGTACTGGTTTGTAAATTTCTCTTTTTTTGAACAAAATAATTAGGTTAAATATCAACATTGTACTGGCTTAATAAAAAAAGGCCTTTTCTTATTTCCAATGTTTTGGAACAATTTGTAGTGGGTTGGGACTATTTTGTCTTTGAGTAGTTTGTAGATTTTGATTGTGACACTCTCAGGGCCTTGTTGTTTTTTATGGAATTTCTCTTTACTTTTATGGAAATTGATCCCTTTAAACTTTCTACTACTAATGCAGCAGTGATTTTATAAAATATGTATCTCCCTGAAAAGTTAGCCCTATTATCTTGATTTTCAAACTTGATTGCATAGATATCTATTGAGTAGTCCCTTAAATTTTTTTATCTTTTTCAATAATTTATCCTGTATTTCTCATTTTGTAGTCATGTCTGTCTCTTATTTTTTTCTTGTAATGTTTACCAATGTTTTATTTTGTTAAAGTTTTAAAAAACCCAGGGTATTCATTGTTGAGTTACTATTTTCTGATTTGCTGGTCATTAATTTCTACTTTTGTCTTGATTATAATTTCTTGCTATATGCATTTATTTTTATATTGAGCATATATTTTTATATTATATTCAATTAATTTATTTTATATAAATATATTTATTCATTTTATATAAATTTATTTATTCTTATATTCAATTAATTTTTATATTGAGCATATATTTCATATTATATTCAATTAATTTATTTTTATTCTTCCATTTCTCCTGATTAAGCAAGGCAATCCTGTGACCTCACAGCAAACTTTTTGAGGAATCAACCAACTGATTGTAGAATTTGCTAGATTCCCCCTCAAATATGAAAGAGGCTAGAAGTAGCCCAGACTTTGAAAGTCACAGGCATGGCTGAAGTCCCAGCTCTACAGTGTTATTGTTGCTTGACTTTGGCAAATTTCTAATTCCCTGATTCTCAGTCTCCTTATTTTTAAAACAGAAATGGTAACATGTCATTTGAGGGTTCAGTGAGATCATTTCTAAACAGCACCAACCTTATACTGTGTGATCAATAAATGGCCTTCTCAGTCTCTCATTTTGAATTTTAACCAAGAACAACAACAGGGAACGAGGGAAGAGATAACTGCTCTTTATTGAGAACCACAAACCACTTGATTTGTGCTTATTTCTTCTTTTTGCAATCTTCTACACAGGATATATATAGTTTGCCCAAAGAGGCCAGGTAGGCCATGACTTGAAGTGTGACCAAGTGTCAGATGTTTTAAAGCTCCTGCTCTTTCTTTTTCTTTAATTTCATAATACATACTTAGCCTCCCATATCCAGTGGTTTCACTTTTTGTGGTTTTAGTTACCCATAGACAGCTGGAGCCTAAAAATATTAAATGGAAAAATGCAGAAAGAAATAATTCATAAGTTGTAAATTTCACAGTATTCTGAGTAGTATGATATAATTTAGTGCCATCCTGTTCCATCTTGTGAGGGATGTGAATCATCCCTTTGTTCAAAGTGTCCCTGCTGTATATGCTACTCACCTGTTAGTCACTGAGTTGATCTTGATCTTAACCAAGCTGATCTTGGTTATCAGATCAACTGTCTGCAGTACTTGCGATCAGGTAGCTCTTGTTTTTCTTTTCTTTCTTTTTTTCTTTTTTTTTGCAGAAATGGGGATTGAACCCAGGGGCATTTGACATCCAAGCTACACTCCCAGTCCTATTTTTTATTCTTTATTTTGAAACAGGGTCTCACTAAGTTGTGGAGGGCCTCACTAAGTAGCTTAGGTTAGCTGCAAACTTGAGATCCTCCTGTCTCAGCCTCCCAAGTACTGGGATTACAAGCGTGCGCCACCATGCCTAACTTGTTTTTCTTAGTAATGGCTCCAATGTGCAGGAGTCATGATACTGCCAAATTTATTGCAGTATATGTTATTAATTGTTCTATTTTATTAGTTGTTGTTAATCTCTTACTGTGCTTAATTTATTAAACTTTATCATAGGTATGTATATTAAGAAACAAATATAGTATATTTAGAGCTTAGTTCTACTTGAGGTTTCAGACATCCACCGGAGGTCATGAAATTACTGTACACTTGCTTATTTTTTTAGTTAACATGTAAATCCTACACTCTTGATGACCAGACTAACCCGCCTCTGAATTATTTATTAAAAGATAAGCCTAAGGCTGCAATTCATATGGTTAAACAAGTATAAATAATGTTGAAAACATAGTTATGAAGCTGTGTTAACAAATTTGCATTTCTTTTTTTTGTCCCCTTCTGTGTTTTAGCACATTGTGAATGGTACTTCTGAGCCTCTTCAAGTGATTACTACTTACGTCTTTTCCTGGAACACTTCCTTGATGGACCAGCATACATTCTACTTGCTCAGATACAATCCCAGTTTAATGGAGTTCATGTAGAGTGGACCACATTTGTCTCCCTCAACTGGTAAGAACTTTAAAAATACATTTACTGTTTGCGCATGATATTTGATGGCATGACGTGTTCTGAAGTATTTCTTTCTTATAAATTGGAAAGTTATATTAACTAAATAGAGTTAACATGGAGAGGAAAAAATGGGCTATCTCTCAGAGGCAGTGGTACACTAAGATGTTTATTATTAGCCAAGCATATGCTGATGCATTTGGAGATATTTTTATTACTCGTGTAAAATGTAGGGAGTTCATATTTAGTGCAAGTGAAAATTCATGACAAGCATTCTTCTTTTAGAAAACTGTGATAGAGTTTAATGAAACCTATAATTGCAACAATCTGTGTTGTTCTTACCACTATAAAATCAATAACTGTAAAATGGAGAGGCTAGCTCCTTGAAATTGGTTATGATGAAAATGTGCATATCTGCAATGATCTATATGTGAATTCTTCCCTAGCTGAGCTTCCGTTACATGTACTTCTAATGCACATAAGTTTACTTCTGCATATCTTTTCCTCAGCTTCCAAATTATCTGTTCTAACAGCCATAATAGCCAGACACTCCAGTCAGTGTTTAGAATCAAAACAGAGAACAGGGGTTGGCAAAAGACAGTAAAGTTGAATCAGTTGACAGAATAGATACCGCAGGGATTCCTGGAGGAAAGATGGGCAAGTGTGACTTTGCATCTCTTAGAAGTGCACTCCAGCAGTTTCTGAGAAGAGAAGCCGAGGCATGAAAGCAGGTGCTGGGGCCATCACATGAAACCATCTTGAGTGGACAGATGCTGAGAAACAAAGGTCAACCCAAGTTTTTCCTTCTCAATCACAGTAGTTATTCTCCATCTCAGAGAGCTGAGACAAGAACTAGGTTAGTGTCTCTAGACATAAATAAGAAAGAGACTGAATATGTAGACTGAGTTCTAGATCCCTTGAAGTGCATGTTCATCTACAGCATCCAACACTTCTGAAGGGTTTTGTGCATAATGTAGGGATGGGATATCCCAAAAGTCATTTAGTGAGCAAGGCCTAGGGATGGAAACTGGGAAAGTTGAAAGTGTGTGAGAGCCCCTGGGCATAGACAGCACATGAGACCTGGGCCCTGGTGAGTCAGGTTCTCCACTTCGAATCCTGATCCTGACACATTTTGGCCATCACTCCTGGGGTAGTTGGGAAAATTAAATGAGCTAATTTTTAAAGGGCGCCTAATACTGGGCCTGGCACACAATGTGTGTTCAGCAAATGGTGGGTATTATTAAATGATTGTACAAATATTATAGGGCTTTTGCAGGCTCATTGGTGACCTTGATATTAATATGATTTTCTCTATAAGGTCTTAAATTTCTTGTTTGAGCTGGGTGTGGTGGTGCACGCTTGTAATCCCAGTACTTGGGAGGCTGAGACTGGAGGATCCGGGTTCGCAGCCAGCCTCAGCTACTTAGTGAGGCCCCCTGCAATTTAGTGAGACCCTGTTTCATAATAAAGAATACAAAAAACAGGGCTGGGGGTGGAGCTTGGAGGTAGAATGCCCCTGAGTCCAATCCCCAGTACCGCAAAAAAAAAAAAATTTCTCATTTGAGTTGGGCATGGTGGTGCATCCCTGTGATCCCAGTACTTGGGAGGCAGATATAGGAGGATCACAGGTTTGAGGCCAGCCTCAGCAACATAGAAAGACTTTCAGCAATCTAGCGAGATGATGTTTCAAAAAATCAACAAAAAAAATGGGCTGAGGGTATAGCTCAGAGGTAGAATTCCCCTGGGTTCGATCCCCAGTACCACACACCCACACACAAATCTCATCTGTAAACTCTCCTAATTATGCTGAATTTTCCTTCATTTCATATAGCCAACCATAGCTGTGAAAATATTATATTTTTAGGATTCGATTTTGGATTTTGAAATCTGACATGTATTATATTTCTAATGATCATTATATTTTAAATTTTATCATCATAGATCTGCCACTTTGTAGCATCTTAATGTTAGGTGACTAACCTAACTTTCCTAAATCTCCTTATCTTTGAAATAGGAACAGTAGAATATTTATCAGAATTATTGTGAAGATTAAATAATATAATGCACAATTCATGACACAATTTATAATTCATGTTAGCCATGACTAATATTATTACTACCATTATAATTAATCTTCATAAATAGATTCTTACATACCTCTGGTATGATTGCTGATACTGCCAGTCTTTAATTTGTGAAATCTGAAACAGAATGTTCAACAGAATTTTTAATGAAATGTTAATATATTAAAATATCGGGACGTTTTTAACTTTTGAAACCATGAAGCATCAGCTTCACTCCATGTCCTTGATCCAGTGTGTGTGGCTTGAGCAAAAATCTCATCTCATTATATTACTAAATTATCTCCAAGGATGACTGTTTTTAAAACTTTCCAGACTTGATCCTTTCCAGGGGAATTTATACAACTGCTGTTTTAAGTTGCTTTACATTTTGATTATTTTTCATAAGATAATTTTTAGTCTTATCCTTATTTAGAACGTTAAACAAGTGAACCAACCTACTGAATGTATAAAATCACAAAATGAGTACCATGTAATTAGGATGCTGACTCTCCACGACCCACTCCACCTAACTTTTCTAATTTTCTCTATTCTCCTATTCAGTCATCTCTCCATAGTTGTAAACATCTTAAACCTGGTTTCATAATCTTATTTTAATGTCCAATTCTGATTCAGGTAATAGTCAGCATAGGACAGTACTGGGTTTGAAATAACTAATGTATTTTTTAGGAAACCAAAAATTTTGGCTCTGTGTCTCATACTAAGTTCTGGTATTAATCATGTAGAACTGTGTGCCAGGGCTGATGATGATGTTCTCTATGAATTATTGAAAATTATAATGCCAAAATTTTAGATAATCTCTCTATTCTTCCTTTTTTTTTGGTTTATTTCTAATATGTTTTTTTGGGGGGGTGCTGGGTATTGAATCCAGGGGCATTCTATCTTCAATCTATACCCCCAACCCCTTTTAAAAAATTTTATTTTGAAATACGATCTCAGTAAGTTGCTGAGGGTCTCGCTAAGTTTCTGAGGCTGACCTCGAACCTCCGATTCTCCTGTCTCAGCCTCAAGTATCCCCCCAAGTACTGGGATTACAGTCATGTTCCACCATACCTGGCTCCACTATGTTTTACGTTAAGGTAATTACATGTTCAAAGAGAAATAAGAATAATATGTCAAATCTTTCAAGATGTGTCTAGAGATATATGGCATATGTAGTATTAAGAAATACAAATAAGCTGAGCATGGTGGCACACACCCATGATCCCAGTACTTGGGAGGCTGAGACAGAAGTATGGCTGGTTCGAGGCCAGCCTCAGCAATGTAGCAAGATGTTCAGCAAGACCTTGTTTCAAAACAAAAAGTTTTAAAAAGTCTGGGTTCAATCCCTAGTACTACACACACACACACACACACACACACACACACACACACACACATACACACACAAGAAAAAATAGAAATAAGTTTTCAATAGAGCTGATTTACCTTTTTATGTAATCTGGGTCTCAGCCATGTTTTTGATAGGGACAATGTAATTAAATTGTTTCATGGAAGCATTTACAAGTAAAGTAGACCATAAGCTCTTTCAGTGTGGGCAATGAGGAAACATTAGACCATCTGCACAAAGTTAGAAACTCCTTTTATTGAAAAGAAAACAAAATTTTAAAGCTATTTAGTTTTCCAAGTTTAGTGTAAATTTGGAAAATTGATACTTCCAAAAGTATAAGTGGAAACTTTATCTTCTAATTGTTAAAATGTAAGATCTTTGTGTATGCCATTAAGTGCATTTTTCTATTTTATTCTTGAACATAATATTTTATATTTCAAAAACATAAATAGCAAATCCAATATTTGAAAAAGTCTCCTTGCCTACCAATGGATTGCAACCAATATCAATGTTTAGGGGATTCCACCATTAATATTTTTAGACATACTTCACTGCCAAATTAGGTGATCAATGATTATCAGGTTGGGACAATTATGTATAGCCAAGTATTGAATCCTGGGTCTTTTTAAAAATTCTGTGGATTGGGATAGAGAAATAATGTTTATAAAGTGTTTGCCACATGCCAAGAACTTTTTCTGCTCATAAATTCTGGAGATGATCTTGTGAGAGGAGCCCAGCTATTGTTTGAGTATGAGATGATGTGCAGGCAATTGAGGAACCTTCCCAAAGTCACATCCCAAGAAATGCACAGAGTAGGAAAGAGAAAGAGACAGGGAGAGACGGGCTGGTCCAGACCAATTTCATTTCAAAGACAGCTTTCACCGTTTTATCGGGCTTTCCTCTTCACTCTTTTTTTTTATGTTCATTTATTGGTGCATTGTAATTATACATTTTGATATATGTCAGGGTATCAACATCATACATGCACACCATTGCTCATTTAGCCTTCCCTCCTTCCCTCCTTCCCTCCCTTTCATGCTTTTCTTTGATGGTAGAGTCTTTATTGCTGTTTCATTCTCTTTGCTTGCTATTGGTCAGTTTAAATTTTCTAAATCCTATTGACTCAATTTAGGAAGCTTGTATGTGTCTAAAAAATTTGTCAATTCCTTCTAGTTTTTCCATTTTATTGGAGTATAATTTTTCAAAATAGTTTCTGATGATCTTCTGGATTTCCATACTTCTGTGGTGATGTCACCTTTTTCATCTCATAGTAATTTGTTTTTATTCTCTCTTTTGGTTAGGTTGGCTAAGGGTTTATCTATCTTGTTTATTTTTTTCAAAAAACAGCTTTTCGCTTTGCTGATCTTTTGCATTTTTTCTCTATTTTGTTGATTTCTGACATGATTTTAATGATTTCCTGTCCTCCACTGGCTTTGGGATTAGGCTGCTCCTAATCCCAAATTATTCTAGGGCTTTGAGGTATGTCATTAGGCTGTTTATTTGGTGATTTTCTGTTCTTATATTAGCACTCAGTGCTTTGAATTTTCCTCTTAACACTGCCTTCAGAGTGTCCAAGAGATTTTGGTATATTGTCTCTATTTTTGCTTTTTTCTAGGATTTTTTAAAAATTTCTTTTCTTATTTATTCTATGATCCAATCCTCATTAAGAAGTATGGTATTCAATCTCCATGTATTTATATAGTTTCTCTTGGTCTTCCTGTTGTTGATTCCTACTTTCATTCCACTATGGTCTGAAAGATGCAAGGAATTATGTCACATTTTTTTGAAAATGTTATTATTTGCTTTGTAGCCATGAATATTGTCTATTTTGGAAACACTTCCATGAGCAACTGAAAAGAATGTGTATTCAGCCGTAGTTGTGTGGAATATGCTGTATATGTCTAGTAGGTCCATTTGGTTTATGGTGTTCTTTAGGTCTGAAGCATCTTTACTGATCTTTTGTCTGGAAGACTGATCTAGTGGTGTGAGAGGTTGTTGAAATCTCCCAATATTATTGTGTTGGGGTCTATCTGAGATTTAATGTCACACAAAAAGTTTGTTTTATAAAAGTAGTTGCATCTATATTAATAGCATAAGAGTTGAATAAGAGTTGAGTATCATTACATCCTCTTGTTGGATTGTTCCTTTTATCAGTAAGAAATGACCTGCTTTGTCTCTTCTGATAAGTTTAGGTGTGAAGTCTACTTTGTCTGATATGAGAGTTGCTACCTTTGCTTGTCTTCAAGTTCCATTTGCATGGATTATTTTATTCTAGCCCTTCACCTTTAGTCCGTGGATATTATTACCTGTAAGGTGAGTTTCTTGCAAACAGCACATAGATGGAGTATGAAAATTGTTTTTTATTGTTTCTTGAGAAAGTTAGGAGAGGGTAGACATAGAACTATAGAAGGGAAAGGCATAAGAAGAAACTTCAGATGAGTGAGTATTCTTTGGTTTGCCCCAGGATGGTTCCTGGGAAGGAAAATTCTACTTCTCTGATGTTGACTAATGAAAATTTAAGGCCCACTTAAATATTAAGCCCTTCATTGAATTGATGCCTAGTCATTTCATAGTATTGTCTGCTGTAGTATTCATTGATAATGCAGTTGTCTTGCTTTACTATTTTGATTAAGATGTGCTCTGAAGACTTCAGAGACAAAAGTCTTTTAGTACTTGAGATGCTTTATTATTTTCAAAAGTGTGTGATATATTATTAGTACCCAGTTTGTCTTCTTATTTAGTTTTATTTCTATTTTTAAGTAAACTGATATTTTCCCCTGAGGAATATTTTCTTTATGTATATGCCTTCATTCTGGAAGTATATGTATAATCATGTTCATTCATAATTTTTGGTATGTATTGAGTGTATGGAATTTCATAGATGTCTGAAAGTAACTAGATCATATTTGTGAAGCATTAGAGGCTCATAAGTGTTAAATAATACCAAAACTCTAATCTCATACTTCAGGCTTTTCTGAAAAAGTCATTCACATGCAATTTTTTGTTCAAATTCACTTCTGTAATGTGTTGTAAGAAGGTTGTGGTCTAGTGAATTTTCCTTTTATATTCCTTGAAAAAGATCAATTTTATCTAGTAATATCAAAATGCTGACTGCATTTCTTGGCAGATTTAAGAGATCCACTCAGGTGCTACAGAAATTTGACAAAAATAATCATGGTAAAAAAAAGTAGGGATAATTGTCATGCAAAGAAGAATAAAGTTTGCACCGATATCTTCCATCTTTTTATATTCACCCCAAAATAAAATTTGCTTATGTAAGAGAAAGATTGCTGGACTTGTAGTCATTGGACCAAATTACTGTTGATTTCAGATAATTTGCTTTCTAGGATTCTTGAGTATTAGGATTCTTTTTTTCCTCTAAAAACAATAATATCACCTTGAGTTATGGAAATTAAATGAAATGATGTTTGTGGAAGTGTTTCTGAACTTGAAGTTTCTGTAAGATGCATGTGTTTGTTACTCTGACCAGATCTGTAAATGGCAACTTTAGAATGTTAAGGGTCTAAGTGTAAAAGTATTTCAAAATCTTGTAAGTATTTTCAGTAGATTTGACATCACCCTTACTATTTACTTTGTCAAAGCATCATGTCTCCTATCATTTACTGTGTAAGAATTTGTGTTTCATTCAGTGGCAGAACTTGTACCATAAATATTGATATTTTCTCAGCCAACATTCTCACTGCTATAATCCAAAAGACTGACCTACAGCATCGAGGGAGGAAGATTTATTAGCTCACAGTTTGCTTGGAGATTTTGAGTTCATTCCATGTGAGACTGGGCTCTGTGTATCTCAGGACACATTGGTGGGAGGCAGAGAGAGGGATAGAGCGAGAGCTCTACTCTCACATCATGGAGACCAGAAGCAAGAGAACCAACAAGCAAAGGAGTTCAAAGATAAAAACATAGTCCCTAAGGCCACACTCCCAGAGACCCACCTTCTCCAACCACACCACGCAGGCCTAGGTTCCTCCAAGTCAATCCATTAGATTGAATTTATCAGCTGAGTGTGGTGGTGCACGCCTTTAATCCCAGTACTTGGTAGGAGGATCACAGGTTCAAGGCCAGACTCAGCAATTGTGCGAGACCCTGTTTCAAAATAAAAAATAAAATAGGGCTAGGGGTATAGCTTGGAAGTAGAATGTCCCTGGGTTTAATCTCTAGCACCACACACCAAAAAAAGATTGTATTATCCACTGATGAGTTTACAACCCTCGTGACATAATCATATCAACTCTGAACTTTAATGCATGAGCTCTCCAGGAGACATTCTATAGCTAACCATAATAGACATTCAGTATATTCTTTTTATTACATATTAAACCCATGTAGGATTATCGGGTCTTAAAGATTTAGAGTTCCCTGGCATTAGTGTCAGAGAAATTTTATGCAAGGAATAAAGATTCACTATAATTTTAGTGGCTCTGATGAAGTCTATTGAAATCACATATATTTCATAATGTAATTGGAAACTCTAGTGAGTTCATTATGATATATGATTAGGAACTATAGAGAATGAATAAGAGGCATCAGTTTGCTTGTATGAAATATTTTGTTGTTGCTGTTGTCAGCAGAAATTTTCAGGTGTAGCTGAAAATTTGGTCCTGACTTAACAAGGAAGATGAAACAGTAATTTATGGGGATGGAGTCAAAACCCAGTCTTGTCTGACCCCAAAGTCAGGGCTCTTATGCACTTGACACACTTTCTTCAAATATAATCAAATAGATTATAAAAAAAGTCATTGATTTCCAGTATATTAAATAACTTTCATCTTTGACAGTTGGATACCTAATCTTAGTACTATACAAGTTATAAGGAATTTATAATAAGTTGCTTTCAAGGAAAAAATTAATACATGAGCAAGCAAGATCTTTTTGAAGCTTTACTCTCAATTGTAGGCTTTTGCATCTAATAAATGACACTTTTCATGTCTTAATGCCTTGGTGACCTATAAAATGATTCAAAGATGACCAGAGAGAGGAAAAGGCCCATTTGCATAATAGAATATGAAATATTTCTTCTCAATCTGTATATTAAGAAACACTGAGCTCCTGCTCTGTTTTTTTGTTTGTTTGTTTGTTTTTGCAATACTGGGGATTGAACCCAGGGACGTTCTACCTCCACACTACACCCCCGGCCCTATTTTTTTATACTTTATTTTGAAACTGGGTCTCACTTAGTTGCGGAGGGCCTCACTAGGTAGAGAGAGAGAGAGAGAGAGAGAGAGAGACAGGGAGAGAGAGAGAGAGAGAGAGAGAGAGCTGAGGCTGGCCGCAAACCTGGATCCTCCGGTCTCCGCCTCCCAAAGTACTGGGATTACAAGTATGCGCCACCATGCCCGGCCTGCTCTGTTTTTTAACACCTTATTCATCCAACTTCTATCGCAGTTATCATCTAGTTACACTGAGGATTGAACCAAGGAGTATTCTACCTCTGAGCTACACCCCCAGACCTTCCTTTCTTTCTTTCTTTCTTTCTTTCTTTCTTTCTTTCTTTCTTTCTTTCTTCTTTCTTTCTTTCTTTCGAAGCAAGGTCTTGCTATGTTGCTGAGAAGCTCACTAAGTCACGGAAGCTTATCTTGAACCTGGGATCCTCCTGTCTCAGCCTCCCAATTACTGGGATTACAGGCGTGAGCCACCATTCCATGCTTAAAATATCATACATTTTTAAATTGTTCTTTCAATCTCTTTTTGGATATGAACTGAAATAGCTTACAAATACGAACATAGACTCCTCTTAGCATCTCAGTTTATCAAATACCAAATTACTACTTTGCTCTTTTTAGATACCATGATGTTAATGTGAATTGGATTGGATCTTACCCTCAGAGAGTTTACCCTCTAAAAGAGAAATAATAAAATAAGCCAATACAACATCAATCTGGCCAAGATTTGTTCATTAAGTTCCTTTGTTCAATGTGTGCCCGTATCAAGTATTAATATTGAAATATTATTTAAAATGAAATAGAACGAATATTGATTGGGCTTTGAATTAGCCATCGATCCAGCTCTTACCTGAAAGATTAGACATAATAAGTTCATTTTGTTATAAGAAACAGATGTTCTTTCTTTTTTATATACTTATATGTGTGCATTTTGATGTACATGAGAGTGAGGTTCAAGGTGATAAACATGCACACAGGTCTTGATGTGTTTCCTCTTCAAGTCCCACCCCACTACCCTCCCCCCATACATACTAGTGAGACTGGTAGTGCTGGCTTCATGCACAGGCACAGCAGGATTTGAACTGTTTCTTTCATCAGTTCTTTCTTTCTTCCCACCTCCCACCCCCCC
Source organism: Glis glis (assembly GCA_004027185.1). Taxonomy (NCBI): domain Eukaryota; kingdom Metazoa; phylum Chordata; class Mammalia; order Rodentia; family Gliridae; genus Glis; species Glis glis. The sequence goes on along the minus strand of PVJS01006211.1, from coordinate 34,311 downwards.
CCTTATCCTCTTCCACTATTCTACTGGTATCTCCCCTCAATTATCTGAAGTTCCTTTTGGTTCCTATTTTCTCTCTAGCTTCCACATATGAGAGGAAACATTTAACCCTTGACTTTCTGATACTGGTTGATCTCACTTAGCATAGTATTCTCTAGTTCCATCCATTTTCCCGCAAATGGCGTAATTTTGTTCTTCTTGATGGCCAAGTAAAATTCAATTGTGTATATATACCACATTTTTGTTATCCATTCACCTGTTGATAGACATGTAAATTGGTTCCATAATTTGGCTATTGTGAATTATGCTGCTATAAATGCGGATATGCATGTGTCAGTATTCTGATGTTAGTTCTTTTGGAAAGATACAGAGCAGTGTCACAGCTGGGTCCTATGGTGGTTCCATTCCTTGTGTTTTGAGGAACTTCCACACTGATCTCCATAGTGGTTATTCTAATTTGCAGTTCCACCAACAGCGTATAAGAGACCTTTCTAACTATCTTTGGTAAAGGGGATCTGCTGCAATGGTCTATGAGGACTATTTTATGTAAGTAGCTTCTCGTTCAGCCTGGCTGACAGGTAGCCTAATCTATTTTGTTGACAATCTCTGTGAGCTTCATGGTGTCTTCTCGTTCATTCTTTCTGTGAATCTCCTACAAGTTCTCTTTCTCCCTCAGACCTGCTTCTTCCACAGTTGTTTCTTCTATGATATGGTGGCCCTGAAAGTATAATTGGAGACTTTGCTGATGGACAGTCCAGAGATGACCAAGTCCCTCTCTGAGGACCATATTGTCTTTTTTGAAAGAATCTGATTGGTTCACCTTGAATCAATTATTCATTCACAATAAGTCATCCTTAGAATAGGGTTATGTGATAAGCTTCCTGTATGCCAATGAACATCAAAAGTACCTAAGCAGGGAGTATCTGCAATAGGGTACTGTCACCAAGTATATTATTATAACAGGCATGTCACAATGTGTATACACTGATTATAGGCAGGTTGGCATTTATGGCTTATTTTGTTCTTTTTATCTGATAAATTGAAAGCTTATTTGTTTATTTATTTATTTTTGGTACATGGGATTGAACTCAGAGGGATTCTACCTCCGAGCTATACCCCCCACCTCTTTTTCATTTTTGGTTTGAAAATGGGGTCTTGCCAGCTTGCTGGGAATTTTGCAGTGTTGTGGAGGCTGTCCTTGCACCTGTGATCCTACTATCTCAGACTCCCAAGTACCAGAACAATAGGCATTGCACCACCATGCCTGGCTGAAACCTTAATTTTTATATATATTAATTTGTTTTCTAAATGGTAATAGAAACCAACCAGTAGTTCTATTCCTAAATCTTAAAAATGTCACAGATGATTCATGGTCTATATTTAATATGCATAAAACAAATACCTGAATGTGATAAATTGCTGATAGAATTTTTAATTCAAAAATCCAGTGGAGTTTACATTTTTTTCCATCACCATGGCATTTCTGTTACTAATTGCCTCCTTTAAAATACTTTTTGCAGCTGGGTGTGGTGGCACACATCTGTAATCTCAGTAATTGGGAGGCTGGGACAGGAGGATTGCAGGTTCCAGGCCAGCAACTTAGCGAGATCCTGTTTCAAAATAAAAAATAAGGCCGGGCATGGTGGCCCATGCTTGTAATCCCAGTACTTGGGAGGCGGAGACCAGAGGATCTGGGTTTGCGGCCAGCCTCATCTACTTAGTGAGGCCTCCGCAACTTAGGGAGACCCGGTTTCAAAATAAAGAATAAAAAATAGGGCCAGGGGTATAGCTCGGAGGTAGAATACCCCTGGGTTCCATCACTGGTACCGCGAAAAAAAAAAAAGAAATTCAAAATAAAAAATAAAATAGGGCTGTGGGTGTAGCTCAGAGGTAGGATGCCCCTGGGTTCAACTCCCTGTACTGCAAAAAAAAAAAAAAAAAAACATTTTCTACCAAAATTTTAGAACATTTTGTTTTTGAATACTTAAAACAGAATATAATTTTCCTGTTTTAATTTTTTACACTCTCAAGTTTAATATACAGTTGTCCCCTGGGATTCATGGGAGATCAGTTTCAGGATCTCTGTGAATACCAAAATCCTTGGATGCTCAAGTCCCTTATAAAAAATGGTGTAGTATTTATGTAAAACCTATACACACCCTCCCATATATTTTTAATTATCTCTTACTTATAATGCCTAAGACAGTGTGAATACTACAAAATAGTTGTTATAGTGTGTTGTTTAGGAAATCATGATAAGAAAAAAGTCTGAGCAGGGCATAATCAAGTACCCCTTAATCCCAGTACTTGGGAGGCTGAGACAGGAGGATTGCAGGTTCAAGGCCAGCCTCAGCAACTAAGCAAGACCCTCCGCAATTTAATGAGACCCTGTTTCAAAAATAAATAAGACAGGGGGAGGGAAAATGTCCCTGAATTTAATCCCCAGTACCATAAAAAAAGAAAAAAAAAGAGAAAAGAAAATACCTGTATATGTTTAGTACAGATGCAAATTTTTAAATTCTTTTCCAACATTTCTATCTGCCTGTGGTTGGTTGGAATTGTGGAGGGTCAACTATCAGCTATTTATTTATTTATTCATTTTGGTGGTACTGGAGATTGAATCCAAGGGTGTTTTACAACTCCAAGCTGTACTCCCAGCCCTTTTTTATTTTTTATTTTGAAATCGGGCCTTACTAAGTTGCTGAGGCTGCCCTTGAACCTGTGATCCTCCTGTCTCAGCCTCCCCAGTTCTAGGATTACTACTGCATGCCACTGCACCATCTAACTGCATATCTTTGACGTGTGTAGACCCGCAGTTAGACACATGGCTCTGGAATGGCTTCCTCCAGCCCGTGTCTTCCTTACCAGAGCCAGGTAAAACTGTAAGACTTCCCATTTCAGTCCAGACAGTCTCAGTTTTCAACTACCATATAAACTCAGTAATCCAAGTCCAACTAAAATAAGCTTCAGTGTTCCGGTGAACCTGGGTGGCTTTTTGAACCATGAAGCTAGTATTCAACAATTGTGTTGCCTTATATTATGCAAAGCGCTGAGGCAATTGCTGGAGACCTGAGGGCTCCCCTGCCCTTTCCCTCACTCAGTGGGTTGCCTCCTGGAAGGTAGGATGGGACAAGCACAGCTTTCTCTCCCTTTGCCGTTGTGTCCAGTGTCCTGCTCACCTGGCGCTGCCTTTGATGCCAATCACAGACGTCTCGGTTTCTGTTCTAGGATTCTCACCCTTAAGAAGTTTGTTCCTATCAGGATAACTGTTAGTTGCTTAGTCAAACAGTTTTTATTTTAGTTTAATTTTGGTGAGGGGGGGTACTGGGATTGAACCCAGTGGCATTCTATCTCTGAGCCATACCCCTGGCCCTATTTTATTTTTTATTTTGAAATAGGGTCTCACTATGTTGCTAAGGGTCTTGCTAAGTTGCTGATACTAACCTTGAACCTGTGATCCTCCTGTTTCAGCCTCCTGAGTACTGGCATTACAGATGAGTGCCACCATGCCTGGCTTATTATATTTTGATGAATTAATTCCTCACCATTTTATTTATTTATTTATTTATTTATTTATTTTGTTTGTTTTTGTTTTTGTTTTTTGCGGTACTGGGGATTGAACCCAGGGGCGTTCTACCTCCGCGCTACACCCCCGGCCCTATTTTTTATAGTTTATTTTGAAACCGGGTCTCACGAAAATGTGGAGGGCCTCACTAAGTAGAGAGAGAGAGAGAGAGAGAGAGAGAGGGAGAGGGAGAGGGAGAGAGAGAGAGAGAGAGAGAGAGCTGAGGCTGGCCGCGAACCCGGATCCTCCGGTCTCCGCCTCCCAAAGTACTGGGATTACAAGCCTGCGCCACCACGCCCGGCTTCCTCACCATTTTATTGTATCAGTTTGCAGCCATTTGATCTATAATGTATGAAAAAAGAAGGAGTCTTGAACCAACAATTTGTTTTCAGTAGATTAGAGTATTAATACATCTATTACTAGAAATGATATATACATTCATGTTCAGTTTTAATAATTGTTCAAAGCCAATGTAAGCACGAGTGAGCTTTTATAAATTCTTCATGGCTTTTTTTCACTGTTCTTTTGTTTTTTCCAAAGGCTTAGAGTACTACTCAGATATCCTGCTAAAGCCATATTTCCTATAATTCAGATAAGTTTCAAAACCCAAAGGAATATATTGCTTCTGTTTAAAAAGAATTCTTATGAGACAGGAGGATCATAGGTTCATGGTCAGCCTCAGCAAGTTAGTGAGATCTTGTTTCAAAACACAAAACATAATAAAATACAACTGAGGTATAGCTCAGAGGCAGAATGCCCCTGAGTTCAATCCCAAGTACCATGACAAAAACAAAAAATGAAATAAATAATTGAGGCAAAATCCAAATGCAAATGGAGATGGGTCTGAAAGTAAGGGATGGTATTCGTGTTTATAGCCACTGTCATTTCAAATCTCTTTCCCCCTTTGCCCTGAGAAATTAGGAACCCTCTGTTCTCTTGCATTTTGTATTCCTAAACAGTTCCTGCCTTGGTAGAATACAATCTGAGGTTCATTTGTATTGCATGAGACTGCTGAAAGCACTTGGACCATCCCTAACCTCAGACTAGAATCTCTTTAGAAATTATTTTGCAAACTGAGATCAAGAATCTTCCAGCGATTGCTAGAATTGTAGGTGATATGAGACTACAATGCACCAATAAAAACATAAAAAAATAAAAAATAAAATAAATAAAAATAAAAATGTTAAAAAAAAAGAATTGTAGGATTCCAGTTTGCTGTAGCATCAGGGAAAAGCCTCTGCAGAAATGAAGCAGGTTAAGAAATCCATGGTAATTGACAGGTTTCATGGTGCCCAATCAAGAACTTGAGTTATTCCATTCCATTCCATTCCATTCCATTCCATTCCATTCCATTCTTTTCTTTTTTTCAGTACTGGGGATCGAACCCAACCAGGGGCATTCTACCTCTGTGCTACATCCCCAGCCCTATTTTATTTTTTATTTTAAAACTGGATCTTACTAGGTTGCTGAGTGCCTTGCTAAGTTGCTGAGGCTGACCTCGAACCTGCAATCCTCCCTTCTGAGCCTCCCGAGTACTGGAATTACAGGCTTACACCACTGCACCTGCCTGAGTTATTCTATTTCTTTTGATCAGCTTGATGCAAATGGTGTTAAACTGCTACCACACAAAAACGATGATGCATACTTAAATAGTTACAGAGATGAAGATTCTAAATAAACAAGATGGGGATTTTCACCTACCTCTCCATTCACTTATGCATTCAGTTAGAAATGTGTTTTGAATGCCTTTCACACATGAATACTACTGATACGGGGATTAAGAGAAAAAGCTTCCTGCTGTTGATTTCCTTTCTTTCTTTTTTGTGGTATGGAGGATTGAACCCAGGGGCATTCTACCACTGATCTACATTCCCAGTCCTATTTTATTTTTTGTCTCACTAAGTTCCGCATGCTGGCCTGGAACCTGTGATCCTTCTGTCTCAGTCTCCCAAGTTCTGGGATTACAGGCATATACCACTGTAACTGGCAGTTGTTGTTTTCTTCTAAGGATGTGGTCCATTATAAAAAATGATCACAGATTTTTTTTTCCTTCTCTGTATTGATAGTAATATTTCAGGTTATCCTTATCCAAAAGTGAGCTGTTTGGGCCAATGGGACATTCACAAAAGTGATTCCAGAGTCTTGTAAGGCCTCTGCACAGTGAAGCTTGCCCTCTTGATCTCTTGGTGCCCAGTGTTTATGGGAAGAAGCTAACCTGGACTGCTAGGTGATGAGAAGTGTGTGGCCCAATCACCAGCTAACTGTCAGATCTCTCTGTGAGGCCATGGGGCCAGCAGCTCTTGGCTGACCTTCAAACTCACTTCAAATGTAGGAGCTAACCTCACCAAGGTCAGCAGAATCCACATCAGACCAGGAAAACTGCTCAGCTGGATCCCGAACTAAATAAATGGTCCTTGTAGTTAGCCATTGAATTTGGAGCTGATTGATTAAACACGAAGGGTTAACTGATACAGAAGATTAAAGTAATGTATTGTAAAACAGTAGCAGAGGAATATATGACTAAATATCACCAAACTGGGCCACAATTTGCTGATGGACAAAATTTATGAAGATGGGAAAAGTTGGGAAAGAAGAGTTTAGTTTTAGGCTCAATTTTAAAAAATAAATGGGATTTGGGTAAGGAGAAAAAAACTGTATAGATGAGGAATTCATTCATTAATTTCAACACAGTTGAGAGAACAGTAAAATAGGACTTGAATGTAAAAATCTCATTTTGTAGTCAGTTTGGTGGAATATATCAAGTGGTGTCATATTTCTCCTAGATTTCTAGCTTTGCCTCCAACCCAGGCCATTAGTGGTAACAGCCCCAGGAAAAAAAAAAAAAAAGAAATATTTGAATATCCTTCTATTTTCTGTTTGTTGATTCTGCCTCTAGCTTTAATTCCACATCAAAGGAAGAGTTGAATTATGTTTTTATATTTGGATGAAGCTTAAGAAATGCATTTTTGGAAATGCAAGTATCTCTTGTTTTCACTAAAATAATCTCTCTTGTCATTAAAATGTCTTTATATTACAAGTCAGGAGCCAGAAGTTTATATGAAGGACTCGTTACTACTCTTTTCTTAGCTCTTCTGTCTCACAGTGCACAAAATATTATTCCTCTCTATTGAAAGAATAAACCCATAATTTTTGCTTTTAGATATATGACAAGATTGTGCCAAATTGAGAGTTGTTGTAACTAATTACTAATCACAATGTGTCTGTTCAAAATTGTCATAACTTATCTTGTTAATAGCACATGTATATGAACTCAAATTTCAATTCATATGCTTTTTCTCTCCACTGAATTCATAATATACTTTTTAACTGCTACTCCCCCTTCAGCCCACGGTCAAAGAACCCTTCCTCGGCGCAGTCTTAGTTGTGACCTCAGTCAGTTCCAGTTTTGCTCTGGCTGTCTACCCAGTGGTGCTCTTCTCCTTGATAGGACATTTTTAGTGCATATTACACTTGCACGGAGTGATGTTTGTCTTACCTGCTGAACCGTAAGCCCCTTGAAATCAAGGGCCAAATGTCTCTAGGCTCATCATTTCATTCTGAGCACAGAGTCCATGTCTGGCATCTAGTACACATTGAACAAATATGTGCAGAACGGTACATTGATGAAGACACAGCACTTTTGCATGCATAAGGTCTCAGTTTAAATGCTAGCCAGGGAAGTACTGAAGTGAATTTATTCCAGACAGAGGTAACAGCTGAGGACCTAGATGGGAATGAGTTTAATAGAATCAAGAAAGAAAAACTAGGTAGAGCTGGGCACACACCTATAATCCCAGGACTTGGGAGGCTGAGAGAGGGGAAGCGCAGGTTTGAAGCCACCCTCTGCAACTTAGTGAGACCCTCAGCATCTTAGTGAGACCCTATTCCAAAATCTAAAATGTGACTAGGGGTGTAACTCAGAGGTAGAACACCCTTGGTTTCAATCTCCAGGACCCTTCATCCCGCCCCACCCCCACACACAACAAGCAAACAAACAGAAACCCCAGGGAGAACCAGGGCTTCATAGTCCACGTGGAGACAGAAGTCAGCGCCTTCTAGCTGATGGGAAAGAGTTTGCATGATGCTCTAGGTGCAGTGGAAGGAGGCTGGAGGGGTGGAAGCAGGGTGGTGACAGGCTGTGTGTCACAATCACCCTTGGTGCTGTGTGGGAGATGGGTGGCATGGGGGAGGAAAGAGGGGGAGCTAGAGCTAGCTTAAGAGCTTCAAAGTAGTGACGATTCTGACCTCTTTTAGGTTTGTGTTGTGTCTATGGGAAAAAAAAGTAAATGTATTGATATTTTTCTGAAGAATAATTAGTATGCTCTTGATGGATAAGAAAATCCAGAAATGGAAATATTTACCAAGTTTGCATCCTGAGCCCCTAAGAGTTTGGTTCTCTGTTCACTGACATGCAGAAAGCCTGTGGCTGAGACTAGGGGCGTGCAGGTGGCTAGGCGGAGAAATCACAATCCTCTGACACATTTAAACAAGGTATTAAGCCAGGCATGGTGGCGCACGCTTGTAATCCCAGTACTTGGGAGGCAGAGACCGGAGAATCCGGGTTCGCGGCCAGCCTTAGCTACTTAGTGAGGCCCTGTTTCAAAATGAAGAATAAAAAAAATTAGGGCTCGGGGTGTAGCTTAGAGGTAGAATGCCCCTGGGTTCAATTCCCAGTTCCACACACAAAATAAATAAATAAATAAATAAATAAATAAATAAATAAACAAAGTATTAAAATTAAGAAGATGGACATTGGTACACAATCCAAACACTAATCAAAAGCAAGCTAGAATGGCTCTTTTAATGTCAAATACAGTAGCACGAGAAAGATTACCAGGGAAGATAGAGACATTTTATAATGATAAAGAGGCCAGTTCACCAAGAGGACAGAACAGTACTAAATGTGTCTGCACCTAAGGACAGAGCCGCACATCACAAGAAGCAAAACTCAATATAACTGCAAGAAGGAATCCACAGCCACAAACCCGCAGCCACCATTAGATATTTCAACACTCCACTCCCAGTAACTGAGGAGTGAGTAGAGAAAATTGGTAAGGGTGTAGAAGACATGAAAAATCTCAAAGCTATCATCTAAGATGATCTGATGAAATATTTTTGCAGACAACAGAGAATATATACCTAGAACACCCTTCAGGAGAGACCATGTGCTGGGCCAGGAGACTCTCAATAAATTAAAGAAAGATGAAATCAGGAAGGCGTGATCTCTGACCACAAAGAACTTAATCTAGAAATTAGTAATAGAAAAGTCTCTTGAAATTTGGCAACTATTTGAAGATTAAACAACACGTTTATACATAATCCATATTTCAAAGAAGAAACCACAACAGAACTTCTGAAGTATTTTGAGCAGACTGAAGATGAAATCGCTACAGACCAAGATGGGTAAAATGTAGCTAAGCAATAATTAGAGCTAATTTATTTTTTGCATTAGATACTTATGTTAGAAAAGAAGAAAATATCCAACCAGTGGTCTAAACTTCTATTTAAAGAGACTCTATGGCAACAACAGAAATTTAACCCAGAGCAAGCAGAACAAGGAAATAATCAGTATAAATCAAGAACTGAACAAAATAGGAATGAAAATGCAGTAAAGAAAATAAAACCAAACGGCAGTTCTTGGAAGAGATTCTAAAATTAATAAATCTTTACCATATTGAATAAAAAAGAAACAGTAACATCAGGAAAGTCAGGTAGTTATCGCTACAGATCTCACAGAGACAGGAAAGAATGCTCTGAACAGCTTTGAGCCAATAAATTTGACAAGTAAAATGAAATGGAAAATTCCTTGAAAAACTATTAAGGCTGTTTCAAGAAGAAATTGGCACACGATGAGAAGTCCAATATTTATGAACAATTTGACTCTACTATTTAAAATCCCCCTACAAAGAAAATTCCAGCCTTAACTGACTGCACTCATAATTTCTACCAGACACTTAGGCAAAAATATTACTGGTACTATAGGAACCCTTCCAGAAAGTAGGAGAGGCCAAACTTCTGACCTCATTTAATGAGATCAGCATCACCCTGCTACCAAAACCAAAGGCTGACAGGAGAAGAAACTGCAGATGAAGATCTGTCCTGGGCATTCACTGTATTTCTCCACACTAACCACACACGATTGGAAATTGACTTTTCAAGTCTGACATTTAAATCTTAAATCCATTTCGAATCGAGGGAACGGCTTCATTCTTCTGTATGTGATAACCATTTTCCCCAACACGTGGATTGGAGACACAGGGCTTTCCCCCTCACGTGTTCTTGGCAACTTTGTTGAAATGCAGTTGACCATTGACGTGTGGTTCATTTCTGGGCTGTATTTTATCCTGGTAGTTGATGTGTCTGTTTTTGTGCCACTATCATGTTATTTCAATGACTGGATCTTTGTACCATGGTTTGAAACCAGGTAACATGACACCTTTTGCTTTGTTCTTTTTGCTAAGACAACACTGGGCTACATGCATAAAGAAAATAAAGAATAAAAAATAGGGCAAGGGGTGTAGCTCGGAGGTAGAATGCCCCTGGGTTCAATCCCCAGTACCAAAAAAAAAGTAAAAAAAAAAAAGAAAATATTCATGAAAACTGTTTCAAAGTGTACACTTAATTCACTGTTACCTGTGCATTGTATTGGGTAGTACCCAGATTCAAGGTCTGTCCTAAGTAATAACATATAGAAAGTTCTCGTAATGGTTTTTCAGTTCTTATTATTTTCTGTCCTTGAACTGGGTTGCTGTATTTACCAGATAATCTATTGTTTTGCTCTGTGTTTATACTACAAGTACTTAAAGGCTGATGTCTCAGCCATTAAGCTTGGAAATCAGTTGAGTCCTGAGAGTTGAATTTTAAAGTGAACTTGTGGTCTGTGGGATGGGGCTAACTTTTAAGTTGAAGTTGCTAGAGATAAACTTTCTAGTCCTATGTGAAGAAGCTGTGCTCTTCTCCATGATACTTAAGGGGTAATGATAAATCACTCTCATTTGCAGACTCGAAGCTGCTGAGTAATTTTCTATAGCTACATCTCCTTGTCAATAATTGAGTGCTTTCAACCATGATCATGAAGTCCATAAACTGGCAAAATCATAGTGACAATATATCACAATACTAGTCATTATGAAATTTTTCTGATGGCCAATACAGACTAATCCTGGGTAAATTATTTCCAACTTATTTTCTGTTAATACTAATCTCATATATTTATAAATTTATAGTGAATATTAAGAGCGGACAATACTGAGTCATCTCTCAACTTGATTGTGCAAATTGAAAATGATGTTTTTATTATTTGTATTTGGCTACATCTTCCTCAAACTGACAGATGAGAAAAAAAAGGGGATTGGTGACAGTACTTTTTAAAACAGTTTCTTTCATGAATGGTGACAAAGTCAACTATTTTTTGATTGTCCCTGGTGCCATTTATTTAAAAATATGCTATTGCGCCGGGCGTGGTGGCGCATGCTTGTAATCCCAGTACTTTGGGAGGCGGAGACCGGAGGATCCGGGTTCGCGGCCAACCTCAGCTCTCTCACTCTCTCTCTCCCTGTCTCTCTCTCTCCTTAGTGAGGCCCTCCGTAACTTCGTGAGACCCGGTTTCAAAATAAAGTATAAAAAATAGGGCCGGGGGCGTAGCGCTGAGGTAGAACGCCCCTGCGTTCAATCCCCGTTACTGCAAAAAAAAAAAAAATGCTATTGTCAGGTGCAGTGGCACACACCTATAATCCCAGTACTTGGGAGGATGGCAGGCTTGACACCAGCCTCAGCAGCTTAGCAAGACTCTCAGCAACCTGGTGAGATCCTGTTTCAAAAACAAAAATTAAAAAAAGCTGGGGGTGTAACTTGGAGGTAGAATGCCCCTGGGTTCAATCCTCAGCACCCCTCCCAAAATATATACATATATTATTACATATATAGTATTCCATCCTGAAATCCTGAAATTGAAAGTCTTATAAAAATTATTTTAATGTTAGCATCTGAAGAGGCTTCAATAAATTTCATAATACATGGGTAGCAATGGTCTTTGAAAAATTTTTACCTCCTTTAAACAACTAAGAATCATAAATTATTATTATTATTGTTGTTACTGTTGTTGTTGCTATTGTTATGTAACTGGGGATTGAACCAGGGGCATTCTACCTCCGAGCTACATACTTTTTTTTAATTTTGAAACAGGGTCTCACTAAGTTGCTGAGGCTGGCCTCAAACCTGCAATCCTTCTTTCTCAGCTTCCCAAATACTGGAATTACAGGTGTGTACCACCATGTCCAGCTTTGAGTAGTTATTTTTTAAAAAACCTTATGAGTTTTCTTTTTTAATTTTTTATTGGTGCATTGTAATCATACATCTTGACGGGTTTCAGGGTGGTAGAAATATACATGCACACATTGGTCAATTAGCCCTCCCCCAAGTCCCACCCCCATTCCCTCCTTCTCCTACTCAGCATCTTAGTTGACTTTGATAAGTTTGTGTATGTCCATCCTGAGTATTAGGGTGTTTCCCTCTTCCTCTTCCCATCTCTCAATTGGGGTGCCTTCTTTATTCATCTGAGGTTTTCTTCATCTTTGTCTGGAATTTTCTTTTAGTGGTATTAGTGTGTGTGTGTGCGTGTGCGTGTGTGTGTGTGTGTGTGTGTGTGTGTGTGTGTGTGTGAAATCGTAGTTCATATTTCCACCACAGCTGTATTTTAAAAGCTGGGAAGGGGCCGCTTTAATTCACTGTACACCAGGGCAGGAGTGAGTGGGAATGAGAGCCTTCTGACTGTGCCACAGGAGAGCGACGGGATGGGGGTGGCTCATCCGGCTGGTTCTGCAGCTCCGCATTTCACATGTCTCGCGTTGGCTCTCGGCTTGGCCTCCCACTCCGCTTCGTCCCTGCTCTGGCTAAGAAGAGGCTCGTTATGTACCGTGGGGGTGTGTGTGGAGAACATGACAATCACAACTCTTTGAGACAATGATGGAATGCTTCACTTAATGAGCTATAGTAAAAATAAACATAACCAATTCAAAAAGCAAAATCTTTAAAAAGTAGGTCCCCTTTCCTCTTTCACTTGAATGCCCCTAGAAAGAAAACAGGAGCCCATCAAATAGGACCTGCTCCTCAACTTGGAATTATTAGGGCCACTTCCCTTAGCCCACCAGCCAGATGACGCAAACAGCTGTAAAAGCGTGGGAGGAAGAAACAGTGGAAATATGATTATTATACAATATCGCACTGTCTTTCTCATAATTGCCTTCTTTCAAAGCATGCTGTGTCTAGGGGGGAAATGCCCTAGAACCTTCTACTGTGCTCCTATAATATTCTTGAATGTGACTCTTCTGGAATTTAATTAACATGATCATTAAATTATCAAAGGGAAGTGTTAACAGAAAAGATGAGGTAGAAAGGAGAGGAGGCAATACTGGATCGGGTTTGCTCTGGGAGTGGAAGGGCTGGACCCGAGGAGGGGAGATGGGAGGCCTCGGAATGGAGGAGGGAAAAGGCAAGTATATACGTACATGGAGCAGAGGGGAGGAGCTGGGGGTTCCTCCAGGTGCTGCTGGGTTCTGTTGTTAAAATTAAAATATTGTTTTCCTGTTTAGAAATGCTCAGTGACTACTGCCTGAGCTACATGAACAGCATGGGGACTCAGTGACAGACGTGGCCAATCAGCCTCGTCTCATTCCTACCTTACTGCTTGCTATCCTCCGAAACGCTCAATTGGAGCAGAGCAAATAGAGTTGAACCTTTTCAAGAATATCTACCTGTGCTCCCGCCACTTTTATCAAAATCGTCAGGACCCACTTGAAATGCCTCCACCTTTCCATAATATTCTATGATAACTAGCTAGGAGGTCTTAAATTAATTTCTCCTGCTAGGATTTCCTCTCCCCCCCCTCTCCAGTACTGGGGATTAAACCCAGGGGCATTCTACCTTGGTGCTAAACTTCCAACCCTTTTTATTTATTTTCATTTAGGATCAGGGTCTCACTATGTTGCTGAGTGTCTTGTTAAGTCCCTGAGGCGGGTCTCAATCCTGTGATCCTCCTGTCTCAGTCTTCTGAGAGTATTTTGATTACAGCTGTACACCACTACACCCAAATGGATCTCTCCTCCTCCTCCTCCTTTTTTTTTTTTTTTTGTGTGTGTGTGGTACTGGGGATTGAACCCAGAGGCATTCTATCTCTGACCTATACTGCAGCCCTATTTTATTTTTATTTTAAAACAGGGTCTTGCTAGGTTGAAGAGAGTCTCACTACTTGCTGAGGCTGTCCTCGAACCTGCGATTCTCCTGTCTTACCCTCCCAAGTACTGGGATTACACGGGTGCACCACCACTCTTATCTTCTCTTCTGATTTTTAATACATTTCTAATAGTGGTTGTTGCATGTTCCAGCTTTTTTTGGACATTTACTACTTTGTCTTTTTAGTCCTCATATTCATAAGATGATTAGACACCCTCCAAACGTTTTCTATTAGAGTACACAGAAGAAAATAATTCAAGACAATACAGTCATCACATAAAACGGCACAAAAAAGTATAAAGAGCTAAGGTACTATTACTATTCACTACGATTCCAGAAATGATACATTCATAACTTTTAAGTTGCGTATATTACATTTTTTAACTATATTCACCACAATGTGCAATAGAATCCTTGAACTTTTTCCTCCTCAGTCTAATTATGTGTCTTGAGATGAAAATATCAACATTGTCTTAATGAGAAGTCCTGTAGAAGGCTTTTGATGTTAATTATAATAAACATAAGACACTTAAAGACTGGATCTTAATACATGATCTTCAGTACAATGTCCTTATTGAGGCAGATAAATACAGGATTTTTTTAATTGAAATACGATGCCTTAAGACTTCTATCCTTAAGGAATGGGCAAATAGAAACTGATGTTTTTGTATGTACATCATGTGCTATAGTGTGTTTCCCTCCACCCCCCTCCCAACTCCCTCAGTTAGGTCACCTTCTTTGTCCATCTAAAGATTTCTTCTTCTTCCCTTCTAAGTCCCTTCTAAGTCCCATTCTATCTAGCTCCCACAGATTAGGGGGAACATCCGATTTTTTACTCTTATTGCCTTACTAATATCACTTAGCATGATGTTTTCTAGTTCTCTCCATTTCTTCTTTGTGGCTGCGTAAAATTCCATTGTGTACATATCCCATAGTTTTGTGATCCATTCGTCTGTTGATGGACACCTTGGCTGGTTCCAAAGTTTGGCAATTGTGAAAAATACAGCAGCTCTCCCCAGCTGTCTTTGCCTCAAGATGCTACTCGTGTATCCTCCCCCGGGAAGTCCTTGTGCACCTGTTCTTCTTGCCCCTCACCTATTGGCTGATGCCTAGGTACCAACTCCGGGCCGTGTAAGTGAAGACTCACATGGAGAACTGGCTTCCTGCTCTGCTCAGGACTCACCTGCCTTCCACTGGGCTTTGATTTTAATATTGTGTTACAACTTTCAGAGTCCCTACTCTCTTTAAAGCAGTGCAGTGTCCCGGTTCAACAGTTCCCATCTTAATAATTCTTATTCTTTATGAAGTTTTGTAAATTTTGCAGCAGAAATGCACTGACTTTTCCTTCAAGTTAAGAATGATGAGCCCATAGAGGAATGTTTTAATGATGTGAGAAATAAGAATCCTGGGAAGTGTTTGAATCACTGGCCAGACCTAGATATTATGGTCCGCCTTTATTTGTATATCACTTTCTCCTGGTAGGGAAATATTCCTTTTAAACAGAAGGCTTTCAGTTCTTTTTGTATCATTTATTTTGTGTTTTATACCTGCCCAAGTACAACAGCTGTTAAAGTTATTTTTTTATCATTTTAGGATCAAATTTCAATTATTTGTCAACTCTCTGCCTTTCTCTCCATCCTCACTTAAAATCCTGGAGGAAAACAAGAGAGACACTTAAAAAGAAACAAAATCCTGGTGAATAGGGACTATGTAACTCATTTGGGGAAGCTTGTTAACTCTTAGGCATTTTAATATCTGTGAATTCAATGAAGGGATTACTCATGAAAGGCCGTAGAGCCCTGGAAAATGTATTTTTTTATCTTTTCCACTCCCAACTTCAAGAACAGAAAATAGAGCAACAGGCAGACTCCGTGATTGTAACCATGTGCAAGAGACTACCCTGAGTAAACTCTCAGAGGAAATTCATGTCACGACACCTTAAAAATGACCCTGGCCCTATCTGTTTCCATGTCATGGCATGATTAGTCATGGCCCGTCAAGTGTCGTTAGAGTAGAGGGAACACGTTAACGAGTCCAGCCCAGGGAGCAGAGCATGGCATTTGGAGAAGATGGCAACAGATGAAGAATTACATAAGCAGGTGAGCGTGTCAGTAACAAAGATCTGACAGCCAGTAATGAATAGGCCTCCCAACAGGAGCTGGGGCAGCTCAGCAAGGAATCTAAGGCCACGAGGTGACTGTCAGCATATGGGCGAAGTAGCAAAGCATGCAGAATGATCTTTCTCCATCCACGTTCTTGCAAAATTTATATTGAAATATTGAAACCTGGCCTAATTTCAAAGTAGGCGAGTGATAGCTCTATTTAACAGTATTTCACATCTGGCCCGGACCCAGCCAGTGGACCTGGGTGGAGGTCAAGAGGTGAGGGTGATGGAGATAGGGAACAAATTGTTGATAGAAAATACCAATGAAACCCCGAATCCCTGGGAAGGGTGATAAGAACAGTTGACGCCCCCAATCCTAAGTCAGTTGGGGAGCACAGCACAGTTACAGACAGGGAGAAAAGTCATATGGGCCCAGTGATTAAATTGTGGCACAAGGTCAGCACCAGGTCTTAGGATAAGTATGATCCCAGCTGGGCATGGTGGCATACATCTATAATCCCAGTACTTGGGAGGCTGAGACAGGAGGATCGCAGGTTCAAAGCCAGCCTCAGCAACTTAGAACTTTAGCAACTTAGAGAGACTCTGTTTCAAAATAAATTTTTTTAAAAGGACTGAGAGCTGAGCATGGTGGCACACACAGCAAGGTACTAGGACTGTCACCAACCTAGCCAGACCCCATTTCAAAGCACAAGTATGAGCAAATACATTTGAACTGTGCAAGTTTTCTGCAAAAATGTTTAAACATTTTTTTCTTCAAGTTTGTGTCTAACTAAGCCTGGCGGTTTATGCCTGCAATCCTACTACTTAGGAGGCTGAGACAGGAGGATCTTAGGTTCAAGGACAGCCTCAGCAACATAGCAAGACTCTCAGCACCTTAGTGAGACCCTGCCTGAAAATAAAAAAAATAAAAAGGGCTGGGGGTATAGCTCAGTGGAAGAATGTTCATACTGTATTTCTAAACATGTACTTTTTAATACAAGAGCTACAAGCTACATGTGGCTAATGAGCACTTGAAATGTGCCAAGCACAAACTGAGGTGTGCATTAAGTATAAAATACTCATCAGGCTGGGTGTGGTGGCGCACGCTTGTAATCCCAGTACTTGGGAGGCTGAGACAGAATCGCAAGTTCACAGCCAGCCTCAGCTACTTAGTGAGGCCCTCTGCAACTTAGGGAGAATAAAGGGCTGGGAGGTAGAATATCCCTGGGTTCAATCCCCAGTATGGCAAAAAAAAAAAAAACTCATCAGATTTTGAACTTAAAATGAAAAAATGTAAAATAATAAATCCCATGTTGATTACATGATAATATTTTGAAATATTTTGTTAAATAAAATATTGTATTAAAATCAAAAAACAAAACAACAACAAATAAAAAGGGGGATGCCTGCGGGTATAGCTCGGAGGTAGAATGCCCTTGGGTTCTGTTCCCAATATTCAGCTTGAGTGTTTTAAGTCCTTCCTGTGCATGGTCAGGATGCGGCTGTAGCTGTGGAGAGTTCGCAGTGTCAAGAAACTAGCAGAGGGCTACACCTTGCTGTCTTCTATGCATAGAGACCCCTCTACACAGGCATAGTCTCCAGGGAGCACTGTAGCAAGAGGAGAGAGCTGTGGTTTTCTGGGACATCTCTGAATATGACTGTCAAGTGTGACAATTGTGCAGGGTTTCTAACCCCCACTGTGCCACTCTTGTCTCCCCCATCAGGCCTGCACTGGCATTTTACCATAGGATGGGGAGCAGAGATCAGAGCTGCTAGTTTTCTGTATTGCACACCCAGGCATAGTAAATAAACGTGTGGTGTTTTCATATCCAACACAGAGTTTAAGCAGTAGTTGTGTCCTACGGTGCCCGTGAGATGATTACTCCTATTATTACTTTCAGGATGTGCAATGCCATGCAACACAGATAAATAAACATTAGCAATCTCAAGTCAATAAAAACATATACATGGGAATATCAATATGTAGCATCCAGGTGGCCATAACAAAGCTGCTTCTGGTCTCCTGTTAATCCATCACATTTCCAACTGATGGATAACTACATCATAGGGAGCGGTGGAAGAAGATTTGTAATTGTTTCTGTTGGTATGAGTTATGTGAATGTCCATTATGTTCTCCCTTCTATGTTATACCGAGGATCTGTGGTACGGTTATTGGTACCATGTTTAAGAGTGATAAATCCTAATCATTCTCTCTGCTCTTCAGTTCATCACGTGGAAATATCCATCACTTCAGCCATTAATTCAATCATTCAATATTTATTGAGCACTTACTTTGTGCCAAATGTTGTGCCTCTTCACTTATTCCTGCTTCAGAATAAAAAAATATTATTATGACATACTATGCAAATGCTAGAGACAAGTAATCAATATTTGT
The DNA here is from genome assembly GCA_004027185.1 of Glis glis. NCBI lineage: Eukaryota > Metazoa > Chordata > Mammalia > Rodentia > Gliridae > Glis > Glis glis. The sequence continues at coordinate 16,020 of PVJS01006211.1, read as the reverse complement.
GAGATGTGTTTCAAAGGTTTATGTGATTTTACCAATTTTTAAAAATATCTGGTGCCTGGGCTAAATGAACTTTCAGTAGTTTAAGTTGGAAAATCACTTCATTTTAAAATTAATTGACCTTTAGACAAATTTAAAAGGTATAACTGCAATGAATTCATTAATTATAAGCATGATAAATAGCATTCATTACATAATACCTAGAATACTATAAATTTTTACTTGCCTTTCTCTATAAAGCATTTGAGGTAATTTATAGTTTTAAAACTCCTGTAAATCAAAATAATTAGAGAGTGATCAAAGACATTTCAAAAGCTAATTAACAGGGGAGAGAGATAAATGCCAGGTCCCAGGGATTTTGTTAGGCTAAGTATGCATTTACCTCATTTTGAAATGTCTAGATAATAACACTGTGGCCTATATAGTCCATATTATCAGTTAAAATATATAGATAATGACAATAATAATAATCAATTTTTATCCCATTTACCGAGCCCTGGGTACTGGTAAGCATTTTACATATACTGTATAATTACATTCTCACAACCGTAAGGTTTACTTCTATTACAATCCCACTATTACAGATTCTAAAACTGAGATTAAGTCATTTTCCCAATTAGTAAGTGACAGACAGAGGTAGGACGTCACCCTCGAAGTTTGACGTGAGGGTCTATATTTGTGAACCTTCCTTCAAATTATTAAGGGAATGCCTATATGTGGACAATATTTTTAATATTAAGAATAATATATTTTATTGTTCCCAAAACTTAACTTTTTGAGAAATATAGATATTGTTCTTCAGATAAATGTGTCATATATGGTAATCCCCACTTATACATAGTTTTAGTTATCTATGGTCAACTACAGACCAGAAAAATTAAGTGGAAAATTCCAGAAATAAATAGCTCAAAGCTTTTAAATTGCACACCATTCTAAGTAGTGCAGTGGAATCTCAAGCCCTCAGACTCTAGCCCACCAAAGGTGTGACTTGTTCTTTGGTTCAGGGTATCCACCCTGTATATGCTACCTGCCCATGAGTCACTCAGCGGCCGTTGTAGTTACCAGATTGTCAGTCTTGGTGTCCCAGTGCTTGTGATCGAATAACTCTTATTTTGGTTAGCAATGGCAGCAAAGCACTGGAGCAGTGGTGGTGGAAGTTCAGCTTTGCCAAAGAGAAACCCCAGACTGCTTCCTTCAAGTGAAAATACATTATCTTCAGAGAGGGGGTGACGTTAGAGTATATTATAATAATTGTTCTTATTTTTAGTTATTCTTGCTCATCTATTCTTTGGCCTAATTTATGCATTAAACGTAACTTATGCATTTATGCATTTTCATAGGTATGTATGTATAGGTAAAAACAGTATGTGCAGGGTTCAGAACTATCCACAGTTTTAGACACCCATTGCGGTTCTGGAAACTTATCCCAGCAGATGAGGTGGGGTGACTGCATTTCATTTATATACTCATAGCCTACTTCCTGTTGCTTGGTTGTTGTTCTTTTTCTGTCTTTACCACACCCCTATGTTCCATCCCACTGAAGTGACTGGGCTCCTGCCATGTCATAAGCACCCCTGGGCTCAGTTCCCTGCGTGTTCTCATTAACTCGTCTGAGGCATATGGATCATGGGCCCCCTTTATCCAGGCACAGGGCTGTAAGCTAGGGGGAAATGAGCAGTAAGATCAATAAACTTGGTTCTTATCTTTTTATTAAGCTTATATTTTAGAGGGAGAGGGACATAGTGTAAATCACTGCTGCATGATTAATCATTTAATTACAATGATGGATGTCCTATGAGATCCTAAAGCCAGGCTGTGTTATGTAGAAGGGAGGCTTCCGTGAAGAACTAATATTTGAGTTGAGGAATACATAAGAATGACATAAATTACAGATTCACAATTAGGGAAATTAGAGGTTCATGAATGTAATATCTTTTAAGTCTTCAGAGCAGTTATCGTTTGGTTTATACATCCAAACGTCCTGGTACAGTAGTACATACTGTCCTTCTGTCACAATTTATAGAATTCAGAGTCTGCTTACCCTACTCTGAATCAATTTGATGCCAACCTGCTCAGATGTAGAGAAAGTTCAGGTATTTGAAAAACCAGCTCCCAAATTGTCTTTGTATGTGCAAGTCCTGGGCTTTCCCCCATTTATATCTGTGTGAGGAGGAAGGGCCTGTTCCTAGCCTCCAAGGATCTCTCTCTTCTCTCCACTCTAATGGCGCCTCAACATTTGCACCCAGAGGTCTCTCACTCTGGCTTCTAAAATGACTGTGGTTGTCCTGGCCCCATGGTGGGGGATGGCTCTGCATCTGTCAGGAGTGTCTCCCGACACTCCCTCATGCACTGCATTTGGCTAAGTGGCATGGCTTTATCTGTCCTGCAGGTTTTGTTGAACACTAATTCAGGCAAGTTCCCATCACTTCTCTGTTACTAACTTCTTTATTCACTGTTCCTGCAGCGTGCTTGCTAGCCATTGCTATGGGCCTAACCTCTGAAGGTTAAAGTGCTACCTGTTCTTTTCCAATGTGCTACAACAGGTAATGCCATCAATTCAGGAGTTCTCCGCTGGGCATCTTCGTATGCTCACATCGCCTCTTTTCTGTTCATAGGATAGCCTGGTGAAGTTTTGTTTCTTATCTCAGGAGCACTGCTAAGTCAGAGTCTGTTTACAGGACAGAAATTGTGACTGGCGCAGCCTTTTTTATCATCAGTCTAGTCCTTCACGACTCGAGTTTCCACCCTCAGTGAGCTGCTCAAGTTTTCTCTAATACCACATTCATGTGTTTCTACTCATAGGAACAAGCTTCAAAAAATCAGTTTTAAGTAGTAAAGATATTCTCAACTGTCCAGAATACAGAATGTGCTTCCTTCTTATAGCTCCATGGCTAACTCTCTCCCTTCAAATCTCTTTGCTTAGAGGTAGTTTTTCCATGGTACCAACCAGGACCACCCTATTTAATGTTTCAACTTAGTTCAACTCCCATTCCAGAGCTCTCTCTGTTCACGAAATTTATTTGATTTATTTGATGTATTTATTTACTTATTTACAGAGGTCCTGGTGATTGAACCCAGGGGTTCTATACCAGTGAGCAATATCCCCAGCCATTTTTATTTTTTGTTTTGAGGTACGGTCTTGCTAGGTTGCTCAGGCTGACCCCAACCTTTGATTCTCTTGCCTTGCCCTCTAGAGTAGCTGGGATTATAGGAGTGTCCACTGTGCCCAGCCTCCATTTTTTTTAATATCCCAACACATGTCATCTTCTAGTCTAGTATAAAATTTAATTATTTATTGCATCTGTCACTTATTGTCTATCTTCTGTTACCAGAGTATAAGCTCCTTGCAGGCAAATGTTTTTTCTCTGTGTTTATTGATGTATGCCAAGCACTGTGAACATTATAAGCCACAAATATTTGTTGGATGATTGAAGATAACTTATAGAAAATATTACAACATAATTATTCAGTAGAGGGAAAGGTTTGTCACTTCTAATAGCTTTTAGAAGAATGAGAGTAAAGTGAGAGAAAGATATCATATGAAAAAGTAGAGCTGAAATAAGTTCGTGTGTGAAGGTACAGGCTTGTGCAACTAAGACAAAGCTATTACTATAGAGATTTAGTTAATAAATGATTTTATTTCTCCTAAACAAATTTTGTTTCAAAGGTCTCATTATACTTTGAAAAGGATTTAACAAATACTAAAAAATAGAACTTATAGCAAAACTCTGTAAATCACAGAAGTGATTATACCACAAAACTATTCAATAAGTATATTAGAAATAAAATCTGTTAAAATAAAACTAAGAGATAATTCTATTGCTCAAATGATAAAATTATATTTAGTCATTTTTGTCATGAATTTTATGATGCAAATCAACTTTTCAGAATTAGGGGTATCTACTTATTCTCCATATTTAATGTATAATCTTTGTGTAGTTTGTAGTGGTAAGACCATGTTCAAATTTTATGCCTGTGTATAAATCCTAGATGTTGCTTCTTCTTGGTTGTGAAACACTAAATTTTAAAATACTTCTCAATATTTATATGTAAGTCACTTAGTCCCTAGCAGACTCCTTTTTAAAATAATTTTATTGGTGCCTTGTAATTATACATGATAGTGAGATTCATAGTAATACATTCATATATACATATACCATTATTCGGTCTGTTTTTCCCCATATTATCCATGGAAAACTCTTAATATTGAGCTACTACTTAAAAATTTTAATATTATTGGCATTGGATCTAGAGGTACCCATATCAAAATTCAAATGTGGAACTAAGTACCAAAATGTACTGCTAAAAATGTTCAAGAAGGGAAAATTCCAAATGACACACTAATGGCCTATAATTTCTAGTGTTGAAATCAATATGAAAATCTCAAAATAAATAAATAAATTAATTAACAATCAGATCTTGACTCTAATATAGTCTCAAGATTATTTAAAAGGATTTGTTACAAAAAGATAAACCTACCATTACTATTCCGCAGTGTTTTTCACATATATTGTATTTACTGCTATAGATAGAAATGGCAAAAGTCTCCCCGGCCTTTTAGGCTCATTATCTAAATAAAGCAGACATGTGTGAACAACCACTATAATTATCCCAGTGGGCACTCTAAAAAAGTAAAGCTGACGGGTAAATTAGGAGGTTTGATGAGTTAGAGGGTAAAAACATTGTGCCTTTGTCAGAGTCTAGCTGTATGCGTTAAAATGCTGACTCGTTCTGCCCCAGTTGGTCCCAGGCGCACTGGCTGCACACAAATTTTGTTCATCAAATAGGATGCTTGGACTCATGTATTGGATTGCGCATTGACTACTATCTAGGCTCCCTTTGTTTAATGCTGCGGAATTTTTTGAGTTCCTCTTCTCTTTAGACCTGGGATTTAGAGGGAAAACTAAGTCAATGTTGATCACGTGCAGACACAGAGTAAATGTGCATTTGGTGAGCTAAGGAAAGGATTTGAAAGCGTCAGATCCAACAGAGAGCATTGCTAAGGTGTTCTGTAAGGCATCTAAGAACCGGAGACCTGCTAAGATGATGTAAGAGCTGGGACAGAGGCTGGGCTGTGAGCTTGGGGGTGATTTGGAGCAGCACTGAAGCAAGAGTGAATGAGCCATTTGGAAATAAGGAATGATGTTTACTATTTAAGCAAAAAGGGACAGGGTGACATTTTAGTTGCTTCCAGAGAAGTAGCTTGTGTTATTACCTACCGAGTGCATTATTATATGCCGGGCAACTAAACATAAGATACAAAAAGGGATTAAACTGTTTCTGCCCCCAAAGTACTCACAGCGTAGTGTAAGAAAGGGTATACAGACGTGGAGCCCATGGTAAGCCCAGTGCTAAAGATGCATTCAGGGTATTAGGAAATCACATAAACAGGGTGTCTCATAAAATTGGAGAAGAGGAATAGCTTAGGAAGTGACACATATACTGTTACTGATATTAAAGAATGAGGTGGGAAAATTTCCGAGGAAGGTGGCATTGAAACTTTTTTATAGATTTCTAATTTAAAAACTACCCAATGAGCAGGCATGGCGGTGCACAACTGTAATCACAGTATTGAGAGGCTGAGACAGGAGGATTTCAGGTTCGTGGCCAGCCTCAGCTACTTAAGTGAGGCCCTCAGCAACTTAGTGAGACCCTGTTTCAAAATAAAGAATAAAAGTAGGGCTGGGGGTATAGTTTGGAGGTAGGATGCCCCTGGATTCAATCCCCACTACTGCAAAAAAAAAATTAAAAAAATGAAGTGAGACACACAATTATTTTTGGCTTCCAAGTGCAAATAACAGTTATATGTTTACACAGTATGTCTATTCAGTACTCCATGATAGCATTATGCCTAAATAAACAATGCATATACCTTTATTAAGAACACTTTATCACTAAAAAATGCTAACAATCATCTGTGCTGTTGGATAAATGGCACTGGTAGCTTTGCTCCACAAAGGGTTTCTAGAGACCTCCAATTGGTACAAAACCTTGTTATCTGCAAAGCACAATAATGCAGAGCACAATAAAAAGACGTATGTCCGCACCTTCTCAACTAGGATTCCTGTTCCCACAGGAACAATTCCAAACAGACCAAACCCTGGTGATTAGTCCTTTAGCAAATCATCTCACAAATGAGAACAGGGCACAGGTATTCTTTTTTTTTTTTCTTAAACATTTTTATTTTTTTTAAATATGTTTTTATTGGTGCATTGTAGTCTCATATCACAATGAGTATCAGTTTGGTGTTAACATACATGCACACAGCTCTTGGTGTCCCTCCCACCGCCTCCCCCCCACATGTAGCACTGAGAATGATGTTGATATAATCTCATATATACACATTGTTTATGACAGTAATTCCATAGATTCACTTCTTTCTTGCCCTTCCCCTTCCCTTGTACCCCTTCCCTTGAACTACTGAGGGTTCTCTGTTGTCATTGGAGTCCCTTTTGTGTCCCCACTACTCAGCAATAAAGAAGAACAAAATAACAGCATTTGCAAGAAAATGGAAAGATCTGGAGAGCACTATGTTAAGTGAGATTAGCCAATCACAAAAAAAGAAGGGACATATGTTTTCATTAATAGGGCACAGGTATTCTAACAGGGATGTTACAGTATCTCAACTAAGGCTTTCCCACTTCTCCTGTGTTAAACTCAATTTGGCCCCAGGATGCCCTTCCTACTTCAAGTCCTTATCAAACAGGCTGTAACCAAACTTGGTAGGGAAGTTGACCGAAAGCCCAGCTTAGGAGCATACATATGTAACAAATAGCTGAGTTTCAGCCAATCATAGCAGCGGAGCTCCCGTCAGTCATGGGAGGACAACTGATCAGACCAGGATCAAATAAGGCAAGCTGAGCTGCGGCCAGGCAAGCAGTCTCTGCACTACACATCTGTTTTCTTCCATTGCTGCTACCAACCCACATGGCAGAGCTGAGCCCTCTGAACCTCACCCATTTCTGTGGGCTGCCCAATTCATGAGTTCTTTGCTTAATTAAACTGTTAAATTTAATTTGTTTAAAGTCTTCATTTTAACATTTTCCATTTAATTGTATTATAAAACTATGGATAGAACAGAATATATTTAGTCCTCAAGTATAGCTTAGAGTAGGGGGAATATTTGATTTTTTTTTACTTGACTTGTATCATTAGAATGACATATTATTGCAAGTATTCAAGAAACCATTCATATTCGAGCAAATATGCAGCGCCTCCTTTTCTAGATTTTTTTTACACTGGGGATTGAACCCAGGGGCATTTTTATTATTTATTTTGAAACAGGGTCTCGGATTACAGGCGTGCATCACCACATAGTTCGTCCTGGCTCATAACCTTCCAGAGCTGACCTATTCATCTACGATTCCTTCTTCTACCTTCTCAAGTCCCCAATCCAATCAAATCTGCAAAATTCAGTGCGAATTCTCCTGTCCTCTCTTGCTTTCTACCCTACCTCGGCATTTAAAAACTTTTCTTGTCTGGTCCATATAATTCCACACTGGCTTATATTCTGCTATGTATTCAGTATTATTTCTATGCGCACTATTTTCCCCAACTGTTTTGAAGGCCTGTTGTACATGGATTATTCTCTGTCTCCTTTCTGATACTGGGGTATCAGAATGTACCCCAGTAACCAAGTCCTGAATTGCAGGTGAAACTATGTATGTCTTCCTGGCTTGTCTGCCTACATATTATATGATGATTGTACAGGTCTATAGTTTATGGGTTGTTTTCACGTGTATTATTTTATTTTATACTATGTCAAGTGTATTTATCTGACTTGGTTGTTACAATGACCAGGACGTGTTTACTTTTAAATGCACATGTTCACGAATGGTGCAATGACACCTGTCCTTCTGGCCTCTTGTCATTAAAAGGCTTGGATTTCACACGTCTTACTGTTTAATAACTCAGTCGGAGCTTTTAAAGGATGAGGTTCATTTTCTTTGGCACAGCTTGCAGTAGCAGTTCCGTTGCCCCAGGCTTTGTGTTTCAGTAATTAGGTGTGCTGCCAAGTCTTCACATCGAAATGGAAGTTGGCTCTTACTGTTTTCCTCCTTTTTTTTTCTTTCTTAGTTGAGGGTCCATCATAGATCCATTACTATTTGTACAAATTCAAACCTTTTCATTTGTGCACGCAACCTTATCTGCCTTTGAGGTCTAGGTGAAATCAAGCATAGTCCTTGTGTTTTTATTGTTAATCTGAAAGAGAGGGTTTATGGTTTTTCTATGCTATAATAAAAGAAGGTGATTAAAGTTATAAGCATGTTAAAAATGTATAATTCATTCCATACTTGGGGTTTTCTAGTTCAATTTATCTTTCATAAAATTGAAAATGCCAGTAAAGATCACAGCTTACAATGTGAATTATTTTCGAAGGGCAGAAACAGTAGTTTTGATCACTATTGTATGTTTCTGGCATATTTATAAGTAATTAGTAGAAATCAGTACAGTAGAGCTATGGAGAACCTCTGTATGGCTGCAGACATTTAGTCATTGATGGAGAAAAGGCAGCAGAGCCCTGTGGTCAGGCACTCACTCAGGCTCTTGGGCATTAGAGTCCTTGGGTCACTTGGCCACTTGACCACTTGTGGTCCGATCTGCAACCTTCTTCAAGTTACTTAGTCACACACCCCAGTTACCTCATGTGTATAAGTGAATAATAACAGTGCCTTGCTTATCAATTTGTGTTAAGATTCAAGAGGGGTCCCCAGACAGGAAATGCGTGGTACAAGGACTGGGCATCCTGGAAGCCCTCACGTGTGCCCCCTGGTGGGCAGAGAGCTGGAGCAGCGTGCCGACACCGTGTTTTCTGTCACTGAGCATGTCTTAAGCTTTCGCTTCTTCCTGTGTTAAAAGAAATAATGTTATACTGGTGGATTGCTATGTATAAATGAGATAATAGGCTGGGTGTGGTGTCATACATCTAGAATGCTAGTACTTGGGAGGTTGAGACAGGAGGATCACAGATTAGAGGCTGGCCTCAGCCATTTAGCAAGACCCAGTTTTAAAATAAATAAATGAGATTTAATATGCAGGCAATCTAGAATATTGTGTGACTTTTGGCAAGACTCAAATATGGCGGATCCATGAGGGTATGTGAAGAAATATTTGCCAAATGAATGAACTGGTGCGTGAGGGGTGGGAACCAGAGGTGGCTCTCGGAGTGGAGCCTTTGGTTGAGGTGATGTGAAGGAGGAATAGGAATTTGCTGCTTGGCAAAGTGTATCCAAGCAAGAGGAAAAGAACCTTCTGGAATGTCTTAAAAATATGTGTCTCTTCACTCCACAACACTGGGACACTCAGTTCTACCAGATTAAGTTTGTCTTTCGGGACACATTCCTTCCAGAATATTATGGGCACAAAGCAAGCCCCTGTTCTCTACCATGTTAACAGATTCTGAAATGACTTGGGTACTCAAAGAAACACTTATATAAGATCTAAAATTTCCAAGGTATGAATTTGGGTGGTCTCACTTACTAGCACCAAACTTTTATTGGCTCTGTATATGCCTTTCTTGTAACTTGACTGTGAAGTCAGATTAAATGCCTTCTAAAGTTCAAATTAACATGTTATTGAGAAAGAAAAACAACAGCTCATTGATTCTGAGAATAATTTTTACATCATTCACCTGTAATATAAGAACATAAATAATCTTGCCTCTCTGGAATAAACAGGGTTAACAGACCCAATAAATTATCATGAAAATTATTCAAATTGTCTTTAGGTGGGTAATGTATATCCTAGGATTTATGGTAACAGATATAATTTGAAACAAGCACATTAAATCCCCCAAAAAAGGCTTTAGAAGAAAATGTCAATTAACGAAATTCCTAAACGTACAGTAGTCTAAAATCCTAACTCTCCTATTGTTTGGGAAATGTATGACAAAAATGTAATAGTGGTTATAATACTTTTAGATTTAAAATTTAATTTTTAAATGCTATCCAAGGGAGCCAAGCACTGTGATGCACGCTTATAATCCCAGTACTTGGGATTATAGGAGGATCACAGGTTCATGACCAGTACCTGATAACTTAGGGAGACCCTGTTTCAAAATAAAAATTAAAAATAGTGGGTATAGCTTGGAGGTAGAATGGGGGTGTAACTCAGAGGTGGAATGCCCCTGGTTCAATCCCCAGTACTACAATAAATAAATAAATAAATAAATAAATAAATAAATATGATTTTTTAAATTAAAAATAAATAAAAAGACTGGGGGCATAGCTTGGAGGTATAAAGACCCTGGGTTCAATCCCCACTACCAAAAATAAGAGCCATACAAGGAAATAGTTTAAAGCCAAATAATTTTACAGAACATCTATGTCTTCCTTTCCTCTTACTGGCTCGCCTATTTCCCCAGTTTCTCTCTCTCTCTCTCTCTCTCTCTCTCTCTCTCTCTCTATCTTCTTATTCTCATATCTCTCAAATATAATTACCTTACACTTGGAGGGACAAGAGCCTGATTGTTAGATAAAGTAAAGGAAGACCTTGGTTCCCCGTTTTTTCTCAGGCTTTCTATCAATCCCTCTAGTTACACCCCACTTATAGCCCACTCTCCTGGGAACCTGAGAGATCTGACAAGTGAACCAACTTCCAGCCAGATTTCTTCATTCAAAGCATAGGCAATTACCTTCCAACAGTCTGATTAAACAGTTATCAGTCATCCATCGGTCTTCCAGATTCAAATTTTCTCAACTCGATCTATCTGTTCTTCTGTAATTCTGAGATAGATAGATAGATAGATAGATAGATAGATAGATAGATAGATGATAGATAGATGATAGATAGATAGATAGATAGATAGATGATAGATAGATAGATAGAGGTTTTCCAGGAATGGCTTCATGAACGGGACAGACATCACTGTACTCATTAACTTCCCCCAAAACAAAACCTAAAAAGTCCTTTGACAAAAATAAAAAGATAAGCATGCCAAATTACTCTGAACCTGTCTCCCAGTTTTCACATACTCTCTTCTTTATTTTACTGTGGATTTTCTGTTTTGTTTTAACATTGCAAGTGCTAGATAATCTTGTGACGTGATTTAAAACATAGGCTTTGGACTCAAAAGACCAAAGATAAATACCTCCGCTGACTAATTCTCCGGCATTGGGAATGCTATTGAATTTCTCTGAGCATGATTTTATCATTTGATAAAGGTGGAATAACCGTAGCTCTTCACTCAGAAAATTATTGAGAGGACCATCTGGGACACAGACATATAAAGCTTGTGTCTTTATGGACTCAATGCAACCTGTGCTTTTTCCTGTTATTATTAATTCTCATTGTTATTATACTTGTCTCCCTTCCATCTCTCACGCTAATCTCTCCCAACCATACATGCACCCCCAGATTATGACCTTTTGAAAGTCAGAGTCTGTTCCTGTATTGTGTCCCCACCTTAGAGCCCAGCAGATGATAGAAGCAGAAATATTCATTAAATTAAGTGAATGAGTGAAGACATTTACTTTCTAATGTCAAGGCTAAAGGGAGCGGCTGAGGAGAGGAATATGTAATGTTAGGAAGCACTTTTGAGCAAGTTATTTTAGCACGGTTCATGATGACTACGCTTTAGTTAGTACTATTTAAAATGACTAAGATAGTACTTTTAGAACACATTTCTTTAAAGGACCCTCTGCCACATTAATCGGATAGATAACCTACAGTAGTTAAAAGAAATCATCAGCTAAATATATTTTCAAAAGATTTTCCAGAACCAGCTGGTAATTGTTGTTCATGTGGTATTGTTTTATACGTAAAATGCTTACAATTTCAAACAGCAATATGAATAATCATTCCTAGGTGTCTGAAAAGTTATTTGAGCTATGATTTTTAATTATAGAAGCTCTTCCTACCAAGAATGAAACACTGGTATTTGCATTTCTTTTATTGCTTTAAAATGTACATAACATAAAATTTACCATTTTAACCATTTTAAGTATACAGTTCTGTGGTGTTGATAAATTGACATTATTGTGCAACTATCACCACCACCCATCTCCTACTTTTAAACTCTAACCATTTAACGTCTCATGCCAAACTCATAACCAACTTCTCAATTCTGTACAGTTTTTTAAAAATTCAAACTAAAAAGATGTAAATATTAAAGTTAGCTACTGCTTACCACAGTAAAATGTCCAGGTGAGGAAAAACTGTATTTTCAATTGGGAACTAGTTAAAATGCTTCTAATTTTGCTGCAAGAAAAATGGGATTTTCTTTTTTCTCGAAATTATGTCAAGCCATCTTTTCTTGAACACTTTTCAAAATCATATGCTACCAACCTGCCAAGAATGGAATTAAAAATAAACTAGGATTTTCAGGACGAACATGGTACCCTAAGCCCATTTAAATTTCTCCCTCTCCTCATGTACTTTGGAATACACCCAACTAAAATAAAAAGCAACACTTCTCTCACAGGCATAGAACCAGAGGACATTCTTTTGACATAAGAAGTTCGGTATTGTTCTAGCAGGAAACTAAGGAGTGCACCATGCAGCATGCAAGGTCTGCACGGATTGGATCCACGGCTGAGTAAGCAGAGTCCCAGTCACACAAAGCTACTTCTCTCCAGTTGACATTGGCGAGCTTGGTGAGGAAATAAGAATTGTCAATGCAGGTCCAAACCTGACAGTGTTCTAGCTTCTCGCATGACAGCTTGCCATGGGACCAGCATCCCAGAGCTCTCCCTGCTCTGAAACAGATGAACTTTACTACAGGAACTAGGTTTTGGGGTGTAGATTTCTGCCAGGTGCCACTCTAAACCATAGCTCTGAAGGCACAAAAGAAAGATTGGCTGTTCTGATTAACGAAACTCCCCACTTGCAGACTCGACCCTCTTCCTACATGACCCTCCTTCTCCATATTCACCTGGACTCTTTAAGTTGCTAATGAAAATAATAGAATAATATCATTATTTTGTTGTTGGTGGTGGCTCAGACAGAGAATGAGAGAAGCTACACATTCTTTTCCATGGAGAAGCTACACATTCTTTCATGGAGCAGCTGAGTTACCAATATCAAACTAACTGGACTTGATTTATTCATTCATTGAATGAGTAAACTCAGAAAATTGCTTTAGTGGCTTCTACATTTCATCACTATTTGGGGAGCTGGGAACTCATAAGTCAATGGAAAAGTTTCTAGCTGTTAAACACAAGTGGGAAGAAATAAACTGTAAACAGATACATAAATGAGATCATTTTACTTAGTGGTATGTGCTACAAAAACAACTAGAGAATTCCATTTACAGTAACTGCCAAAAAAGAATAATGGGAATAAGGTAAAATATCTGTACACTGAAAACTATAAAACCATTATGAAAGGAATTAAAGAAAATACAAATAAATAGAAAAATAGCCCATGTTCATGGATTGGAAGAATTAATATTATTAAAAAAACCTCTGTACTACCTCAAGTGATCTACGGATTCCATGCAATCCCTATCAAAATTCTAATGTCATTTTTCATAGAAATAGAAATTACAATCCTAAAATTCATATGGGACAAAAACACCTTGAATAGCCTTAGTAATTATGAGAGAAAAAAATAAAAAAGCAAGTTTGAGGCATCACACTAATACCATACTGTGTTGCAATACAATTAAAACAGCATAGTACTGGCATAAATAATAGACACATCAAATGAGAGATGATAATTAGACAGAATAGAGAGTTCAGAAATGAGCATATTCATATTTGGATAGTTGGTTTTCAATAAAAATGTGAAGAATACGTAATGGGAAAAGGAGAGACTCTTCAATAACTGCTGTGGAATACTGGATATCTACATGCCTAAGAATGAAATTGGACCCTTATTTTGCACCATATAAAAATCAACTCAAACTTAAAGATTTAAATTTAAGATGTGAAACTGTAAAGTTTCTAGAAAAAAAACATAGAGGGAAAACTCCAGGACATTGGTCTAGATTATGACCCATCAAAAGCACAAGCAGCAAAAGCAAAAATAGACAAATGGGATTACAACAAACTAAGAAGTTTCTACACGACAAAAGAAGCAGACCATAGAATGAAAATAGCCCCAGATGGCGAGAAAATCTTTGCAAATGATACAACTGATAAGGAGTTAATATTCAAAATAGATAAGGAACTCAATAACAAGAAAACAACCCAATTAAAAAGTAGGGAAAGGACTGAAAGAAACAGTTCTCAAAAGAAGGCATACAAGTGACTAGCAGGTTTATGAAGAAATGCTCATCATCGTCAGTCATCAGCAAATGTAAATGAAACCATCACAACACATCGTCTCACAGCTGTTAGAATGGCTATTATGAAAAGACAAAGGATTAAAATGTTTGCGAGGATGTGGAGGAAAGGGAGGCTTATATGTTGTTGGAAACGCAGATTAGTACAGCCATTATGAAAAACAGTATGGAAGTTTCTCAAGAAACTGAAGACAGATGTATCATAAGATCTTAAGACAATTTGCTATTTCAAATGAGAATGTTTTTTCCTTGGAGTATTATAAGTAGATTTTACTGGTACATAGGGAAGCTACTAATTATTTGAAATTATACATTTATTCATTTCTTATTAATTTTAATAATTTTCTTTCTTTCTTGGAGGGTATTGAGGATTGAAGCTAGAGGCATTCTACTTCCTGGCTATCCCTCCAGCACTTTTTAAATTTTTTGTGTGTGTTTTTGAAACAGGATCTGGCTAGGTTGCTGAGTCTTGCTAAGTTGCTGAGGTTAGCCTCCAACCTGTGATCCTTCTGTCTCAGCCTCCCAAGTGCTGGGATTACAGGTTTGTACCACCATGCCTGGCTTAATAATTTTTTAGTAAAATTTATCCTAAGCAATTGCTTAGACCATTGTTTTAATTTTTTGAATAAATAGTTAAAATATAAATTTTTATATCATACAGTAGAAGATGGTATGGTTAAATAAATTATAGCTTATAGGAATACTTTATAGTGACTTTATAGTGACTTATAGATATAAGACCTCATATCTGATTTTGTACCTAGGTAGTTTTTTTTGGTAAAATCTTGCAGGGAAGAATACAATTATAGATGTCAATAGTTTTTATTTTTTATTCATTTTATATATGTTGAGTATTTTTGATAAGTAAGCACATTTTAAAAAATGGACAATTGTATTTTCAAGAATAAGACATAGCTCTATTAGTGATAATGTAACAAAATAGACTATTTTCCTAGATGCTCAGTATAGATTATTGTTTTTGGCTTGACTAAGAAATATAGTATGAGGAATTGAGGGAATTTTTCTGAGTTTCACTAAATCATGACTGTGAATGCAGAGTCTGTACTGTATTAGGGAATATTTAGTAAAAATCTCAAACTCATAGGAGTGATTTCAAGAAATTCAAAATCTTGTGGAGAGATCTCTGTTGAGCATTCTCTCGGTATGAATTCATGTTAGCAAGGTGTTCTCAAATGGAACTACTATGACTAGAAATACATGAATAAAGTATAGTTTAGTGGCTCATAAATTTCAGTGTACATCAGAATTAATCAAATGGCTTTTTAAAGTGTAAATTGCTGAGCTTCATGCTGAATTTCGGACTGAGTAGATCTGGCCAGTGCCCAAGAATTTGTTTCTCTAGCAAGTTCCCATGTAAAGCTAGTGCTGCTGGTCCAGGAACCCACTTTGAGAACTTCCAGTGTTAAGACTAAAACTGGGAAGGGTCTCAGATTCCCCTGCTTACTAGCTAACAATTTCTCGGGGTGGATTTTCACATGTATGTATTGGTGGAAGATGCCAGATCCTGGAGCAGACCCAGATGGCTTACCACTCACAGCAAGCAACAGCCAGAGAACTATCTTGGTTCTGGTTTCTGGTTCCAGTTCCCTGCACCCCAGTTCCCACAGGGCAGTGCTTTAAGGACCAGCTGTTTGCCTACAGTGCCTCCAGGTTTGTGTCATAGGAGAGGAACCTCCAGATCAGGAGACTCTAAGATGTTATACCAGCCTGTACTCTACTAGACAGAGATGAGAGAGAGAGAGAGAGAGAGAGAGAGAGAGAGAGAGAGGGAGAGAGAG
>PVJS01006210.1:0-60888 GCA_004027185.1 Glis glis | reverse complement strand
CTTGTGCATGCTTGGCAAGGACTCTGCCACTGAGCATACTCTGCACCCCCCACCCTGCTTTCTGCTTTTAAAGACAATTTAAAAATCTGCAGATGAGAAGCAGAACATGAGCTAATAGGTTTAGGCAGAAGCATAGAGCTCTTGACTTTGGGGAGAGCCCATGTTGATAAATTAAGTTGTTAGCAAGAAAAATTGTCATCGCAGTCTTTGGAAGTCATTAAAAATTGGGTGTTTCCCCTTCATGATTGCCAAAGGCCAGGAAAATGGGTTAAATTACCTTAAAATACAAGTTTTCTATAAACTTGTAGTAGAAAGGAACCAAAGAAAAACCTTTAAACATACTTTACTAATATTACACATTTCAGTAATAGTTTCTTAGAGACCTTCCCATGGTGATATTTGTATCTGTTTAAGGCATATTTTGTAGGATTTAATTTTTTGCTCTATTACAGGCCCTCCCCATGAAGTTATTAAAACCCTGAATTTCCTCAGTTTATAAAATGGATGCAAAAAAATCAAACTGAAAAATATCCACGATTCACATTATTTCTAGGATAATTTCTGTTACTTAATAGTGTCAATATTCAGGTTACTAGTTTCATACTTAATTTTAATTAAATTTTTGAATTCTAATTAAAATTCTTTCCTATGAATTTCTATCTTTTTGGCCTTAGCAAACTGATTTCTCTCGGCTGTGCCCACACTAATGTGTTCAGTGGTCCTAGATACTTAATAGTATTAATCATAATATATTAATATTATGAATATTTAAGAGAAAGGCTTTATTGCTTCAGGGGCTGCTGGGAGTTTTAATTTGAAGAGCGGTGCGTGGTCCGAGAGCGCCCTCTGGTGGCGAGAGGCCAGAGCCCAGCAGCCCCTGCTGGAGGCAGACCAGCCTCCTGCAAGCCACCTGGCCCCTGCCTGCAAGTTCTTCTCCAAGAAGATGCATAGCTGGGATTCCCTGGGTCTGTCCGAGGGGTGTCAGGCAGGTGGAGGCAGCCATCCTCAGGGGTCTCAAACGGGGACCACGATGGATGGGGTCAAAGGTTACCGGACGTCTCCCGAAAACCCACGGAGAAGCCAGGACCTCTGCGTGGAGATGGAATGGTGCCTCCGGAACAAACTGCTGCTGGCTGTGGTTTGATGGGAAACTGGAAATGAGCTTTGGGTTGGAGATTAGCTGGGAGGGAAGGTGCACTCCACACTTGAAGCCCGTGGGACTTTGGAAAAACGTTATCTTAATATTTTCCTTATTTTCTAACTGGGGAGCCTGGCTACTTCAGGGGACTGACTTAAAATAGGTACACTTAAAATATTTCAAGCAGATGACTGCTTGGCGGCAGGCATTAATGAGAGTGTTTTAGGCTGGCTTTTCGGGCAAAGGGTCAGAGAGGAATTATTGAAGGGAAGCGAGGCACTGGGGATCTGACCTGCTGCCTCGGCTCCAGAGAGGCCCCCATCCTACTGCTCAGCTCCAGTTAGCGAGACAGGTCCAGAACTTCGTAAAGGACCCTTCAAAATGTTGAAGGGGTAGTTTTTAGTGCTCGATTTTTGTAGAATGTCTTTTCTAGATCAGCCAGATGGTGCGCTCTCTTTGAGAAGGCATGAGGGCAAGTTTTAAACTGTTTATAGAAAGATGGTACTTTGGGCTCTTTTGAAGATTCCTGCATTGTATGATAGTTCTGGAGAAAGTATTTTGTCAAGAACTCATTCATTTTATTTTTCCCCACAAGCAGAGGTGCAAAGTAGATTTTCATAAATCAAAAACTATCTACAGTCTTATTTCTTTGCAATAGTTGGTCCATCAGAAACACTGGCTGTGGATCTTCTCTGTACCCAGCCCTCTTCTGGCTTTGGAGTGGGTATGGCTAGAGCACTTAGCTCTGCGCCCAGCTCCCTCGCAGTGTTGAAACTCATACTAGAACACACAAGCCTGGGATGAAGCTGGAATTCATCCATGGGCTCACGTGATGCTTCCGTATCGGGTTTACAAGTAGGATTCGGTCCTGGAACAGGACCTGGCGGGAGGTCTGAGCTCGGTGTTGTGTCTGTGGGCCGTCAGGCTGCAGAGCCATTGCTGGGCATGGGTGGGCCTTGTCTACAACAGGAACCTTACCTGCAGCGGATCCTGGGGCTGAAAGGCCAGCACACACATGGCAATCCAGGCCTGGCCCTAGGAAGAAGTCATGTCCATGGTACCTCCCGTCCCTGTGGCCCATCTCCCTTCTCAAGCCCCGGCCCCTGCCCTGGCCACGCGTACTCTGTGCTTCCCACGAGCCAGGCCGTCCAGCATCAGCCGCCTCGGAAGCTACTTGTTGGTCGGAAAGAGGGGCCCTGAGTCCACAAACAGAGGCGAGGCAGCGCCTGAGACGTAGAAGACGCAGGACGAGTCCGCAGGCCCAGAAGTACAGTGGGTCTTATATACCCAAAGGTCATGGATGAGATTGCTTTTTATTTTTATTTTTACGCCTTTTTATTGATTTCATCCTTTAGATTTGGAGAGAGAGGAATGTCCTCATTTTCCAGAATCAGCTCCCATCTTTTTCTCACTCCCCCAGCCGTGGTTGCTAAAGCTGTTAGCCTGCACCCACGTATTTGACGGTGAGCTGCTACACAGACATCCCGATAGATAGCGAGCGACTCTCTCAAGCGAAATGCCTGGGCTGGAGAGAGAAGATGGTAAAGATTTGCAGCTGTGCGTGTGTGTGTGTGTGTGTGTGTGTGTGTGTGTGTGTGTGTGTGTATGACGGCTTTACTCTTTCCTGCTTTTAACAGTAAATGTTTAAATGCAAGAAATAACAGTAATGACCCATATAGCAGTTAAGCAAAATGATCTACAATCTTAAACTCATTAAAGGAGTGTAGTATAGTTCTAGTTAGCAGATCCATGTTCCTTAAGGAGCTGGTGCTGTCTCATAGAGCAGAGGGGGTTGTGCTCGCACCTCCCTCCAGAAGAATGAGGTCCTCCACTCTCCCAGCTGTGCACATCCCGCCCCCTGGCCCCCACAGCAGCGCGATTCTGACAGTGTCAAGATCCGTGGCGTGGTTGCGGCTCCCAGCGGGGCCGCATCCCAGAGCTTTTCCGTGACCTGGTGTCAAGGCTCGCAGCCTGCCCACCACTTTCCCAGCAGCCTCGCATTCCGGAAACGGTCCTGCAGATGTCTGATGGTGGCTGGGCTCAAGGAATCGGACTTGTGGAATTTCTGGCCGAGTGCCGTGATCACTCACTGACTGTGACCCATCATCTGAGATCCTCTCCCCATCGCCGAGTGCTCGGCAAGCGCTGGCTCCCAATGCAGCCCGCTCATTCCCTCCATTATTTCCAGCCTCGCCTGGAAATTAAAATCTTAAGACACCAGATGACAGAAGGACACAGCTGATCCAGAATCATGTTCAGGACAATGCTTCCCCTGTTGCTTCCTCAGCTCTGGGTACAGACGTCAGCCAGGTTGTCATGGGCCCGAAGGGCTGGGCCCCACGTTGCCCAGGGCTGTGCTCCATCATGAAGCGTCGAGGCTGTGTGCGGGGCGCCCTCCATGTGCTGGGGCATGGGGTGCTGTTGCTAGTCCATCATCATTAATGAATTCAGTTTGTACCAAACACTGTGAATGAAGGAGACAATATCCTTGCCTCGACGAGCTCACGGTAGAGGTGGGGCTGCATTGCAGGGCTCTCTAACCAGCAGCGCCACTCCGATCTGTTCCACTCACTGAGCTACCCCAGCTCATGGAGACAGTGGTGTCATTGCAGCTGGGGTCTGTGTAGGGCAAGGCCAGGCTCTGGCCGTGGGCTTGCGGGTGCCCCAGTCCCTTGTGAAGACCCACGATCATATTATTTTAAATGTGAAAAATCAATTAAAATTGGATTTGAACATGGGGCTTCTATGTTGGTCATTGAGACAACCATAATATAGCCTTTGATAGTTAGGGTTTTTTTAAAATATATTTTTGTTATACTGCATTGGAGTCTCACATCATAATGAACCAGTGTTAGAGTTTTGTTTGTTTGTTTTGTGGTACTGGGGATTGAGCCCAGATGCATTCTACCTCCAAGCTATATCCCCAGCCCTTTTTATTATTATTTAAATTTTGAAACAGAGTCTTGCTAAGCTGCTGAAGGTGGCCTCAAACCTGTGGTTCTCCAGTCTCAGCCTCCCAAGTACTGGGAGTATAGGTGCGCGCCACTGTGCCCGGGGATAGTTCTTGATCGTCGATGACTGCTCTTTGTGGTATATTCTACACTCGCTTCAGGTTTGTCCTAGGAGACTACATTATCCCCTGCATCTAGAAACTTCATACTATTTCAACTTCAGCTGCCCTGAGTGCTTTATTTGCATTTGAATTTCTGATCTGGATATGAAGGGAGCTATATCCTAGCATTGGATTTCCTGAATTCTGAACTTGTTTCCCTAAGTATTCTAAGAGGAAGGGAAATAGTTGGGTGTCATAAAAGCAACTTTTCTTCCCACATTTTATGGATTCTTTAAAAGTGTACGCTTGCTTTAGATAATATGGTAAGCAAATGTGTTAAGTTGCCTCATGCATGAAACTCTATTTCATGCCTAATTTAGAATGGCTAATTTCAGTCCCAAGATCATTCGCCATGCCGCACTCTCTCATCGTTATGGATATGGGCATTTGTTCTTCCTCCTCCAATTCTGAATTTCATCATTTGAGGACACAGCAATAACCGCTTCTGTTGTTGGTATATTAACTTTATATACATATATATATTTAAAGATTTAATTTAATTTTAAAGTTTACATAGAGTAAAAATGACCTTTTTTGGGGTAAAGTTTTATGAGTTTTTCTTTTTTAAAGTAACACACGATAATTGTACATATTTGTGGGGATAATCTGTGGAAAGTATATAGTGTGCGATGATCAAATCAGGGCAGTTAGCTTCTCCATCACCTCCATCATCTACCATTTCTGTGGGAACCTAACTTTCTTTACTTGACCAGTGCACTGCAGCCCACTGATGTTCAAGACTGAAACCACAGGACACGATTGCATTAAAAGTTCCTGTGTAATATTTCATAAGCCCTCCATTTTTTTGAGGTGCTGGGGATGGAACCCAGAGCCTTGCACATGCGAGTCTAGAGCCACACCCTAGCCCCCATCCTCATTTTGATTGTCATGGCTATGATAAGCAATGGTTGTGGCTTTGCTTTTGCCTGGTGAACTGTGTGGCCGCCATGTGTTGTGGGAACAGGAGGGCCGAGGGTCCCCTCTCTCCCTGACTCTGTGTGCTTGGCTTGAGCCCCAGTGAAAGGGTAGGCATGTTGGGGTGTTGCCAGCTACAGATGCAAAGCCTGGCTCGGAGACTCCTGGCACTGACGACCTTTGCACATGTGTCTGGCTCTTCTCTCTTCCTTTATCCCTGGTGGGAATCCGCGGGAAGCCGGGTGGACTCGTTTGGCCCCCACATAGCATATGTTGTATGCCAACTAACTGTACAGTTGCTTGAATGCGCATCCTGTCTGTGTGCTGAGCTCTAGTTCCCATGATAGTCTTGGATGCGGTACTGGGTATTGGATTATTCATGTGTTCTTTTGTCTGGACAAGGATTAGAAAATTTCAAAAAATGATGGTGGGGGATGGCCAGACCATGTCCAGGGAGGAGTCATTTCCTTCTTAGCTGCTTCATTTCAACACTCTCGGGGTGTGCGTTGGCTTAAGCACTCTGCTGACATTTGGGAAAGAATGTGTTCCTGTGTGAAAGCAGGTCTGGGAATTCGGATTTCTATCTTCTGTTCCCAGGAGCTCAGGGGGTCACCAGTGACGTGTGACAAGCCCGTTCCGCATCAGAATGGTGCCTTCCCTATCTCTGAAATGGACACAAAAGGGTCGGTACCTGGGGCCTGACATAAAACTGGGGAATTGTTTAATATTCTGAGAACTGGTTTGCTCTAGTGACCTAGAAAAAACAGAGCCCGAGTGTAGGCTGACCTCATTTCTATTTCTGGCCCGGTGCTGACTCAATGAGAAGCTGGTAGGAATCAGTTAATCTGGCTCCAGTCCCCCATGCATTCCACGATGAAAATGAGAATCATAAAATCTTATCTTCACTGGTCTCATAGCGCTACCGCCAGTATTAATTAGGTACTAAAAATACTCCACCAAAGGCACTAGAAAGCTGAGCGTGGACGCATCTTGCTCATTTCCTCCTGGCTCCCGTTGGGTTATTTGGGGCTATGCCGTTCAATATTTATTTTATTATTTTACTTTTTGGCCAGCTGTTTGCAGTTCGGTTGTTCTATTCTGAGTAGGATTTTCCCACATCTGCACGCTAGGTCTCCAGTGTGGTGACCGGGCGTAACTCTTGAGTGTCAGCACTTCTGCGGTCATAGGGTCATAGCCTGTCGCCATCTCTGCAGGTTAAGGGTGAATGCATCCGGGTTGCTCATTTGCACCAGTCTTGGTCTGGGAATGTTTTCGTTCCCAGCCTCAGCAGGCCTCAGGGAGAGGGGTCAGCACTCCACATCAGTCCTGCGGGGACCCTCAGCATCTGCTCCTTCCGGTGGATTCCCTAGCACTGTTGACCCCACAGGCCTTCATGTGCCTTAATCTCCTAACTATTGATCCTCTCCTCTAGCTTGGCAATCTCTCCCCCACATTCATTCTCGCATGGGGAATCTCTGGACTCTTGACTTAGGCTCCAACTGAAGGTACCTCCCATGGCGGCCGCGACTGGTGTCTCAAGTTCATAACTGCATCTCTGCCTTTGTACGAGCACAGGGGCTGCCGGCACCCGGAGATGCCAGGCCGGGCCCATTGGTTTGGCAAGAAAGAGACTTTGAAAGCTCTCGCTTGTCTCATTTCGATGACGTGGTGGTGGAGAGCTTTTAAGTCACTGCTGGTGGCGCGCGATTCAGGAGGCTGGTGTTTATGTTAGTATGAGTTTATGTCTGTTAGCCCTTGCATGGAACCGATATCCTAGAGAAACGCACTGAACTCTAAACAGTGTTGCCTGTGATCTCCACAGTGCCTGTGGTTTTGAGTCAGCTAACAATGGCTGCTTATCCACCCAATTTGTATTGTAAGATTGCATTCAAGTCCACACACTCCAGAGAAAATAGGCTTTCTAGCTTTCTTATCATGGCCAGGAGTGTTTTTACAGTGGCAATCTGAGCATGACAGTCTTCCTAAAACATCACTTCCTCGGGCCCCTGGCTCCCTTGTGCCCACAGAATGAACAGTGTCTACAGGATCAAACGCAGGGCTCCTTCCTGCACACTCCCACCCTGCTGTGTTTCCTCTTGTTGGCGGCTGGGACCACGTGACCCGGACGTCCAGCCCTTCACTGCTTCCGGCCTGCATTTCTGAGTACTCTCCCTTCTCTTCCTATATTTATTTTGCATTCTCCCTTGAAGGGCCAGCTTAAGGACCATGGTCCCACAAGTCTTTTTAATCATTTTTTTTTGGTCCTTTTTGAATGTGTTGCAGCCCTTGTAATGTTTGCCATGGGTTTGTACCCAGAACAATATTCCTTATTTTAAAAATAATGCTTCTTATTTCTTTTTACTCTGTGGGACACTTCGATCTTCCCTTTGCAAGAAACACTTTTGAAAAGGTGAATTATCAAAGCCCATCATCACCCTGTGGATTGCCCAGGGACGCCTCAGCATCTCACATCACTGGGTCTCTGCTGATCTGCACCTCCCAAAGGGATCTACTGAGAAAGACAGGATGGGTGGCCTCGTCCTGAACTCCCAGTGCGCTGTCTGTTGACAATGAGAAGGTTCCATTCATTGAGCAAAATTATAAGCAATTCAGTGAAAAAACCCCTACTATTTATTATTTTATATGCCTAAAAAAGTACTAAGCATTTAAGATATATATGTATATATGTATAAACACATATGTGTATGTGAAGTATGTGCCAGGTATCACAAATGAGTATTTCATGCCCTCAAGAGTTTAAAAAGAGCAAAGTTCCTGAAATAGGAATCGCCATCTACCCTTAGATGCTCACTGTAGACTCTTGCAATGTAAAATGTACTTAGAAAAGTGGGAGCATTTGCATTAGTCAGGCTCCTCTGAAGACATAGAACCAACAGGATGGATGGAGGGGTGGGTAGGTGGATGGATGGATGGATGGGTATATGGATGGATGAGTGGATGGATGGATGGATGGATGGATGGACAGATGGATGGGTGGGTGGGAGGATGGATGGATGGATGGACAGATGGATGGACAGATGAACAGATGGATGGATGGATGGATGGACAGATGGATGGACAGATGA
The DNA here is from genome assembly GCA_004027185.1 of Glis glis. Lineage (NCBI taxonomy): Eukaryota > Metazoa > Chordata > Mammalia > Rodentia > Gliridae > Glis > Glis glis. Next base: position 52,637 of record PVJS01006210.1, on the reverse strand, counting down.
ACAGATAGATGGATGGATGGATGGATGGATGGATGGATGGGTAGATGGATGGATGGATGGATGGATGGATGGATAGGTGGATGGATGGATAGGTGGATAGATGGGTGGATGGATGGATGGATGGATGGATGGATGGATGGAGGGGTAGATGGATGGATGGATAGGTGGATGGATGGATAGGTGGATGGATGGATGGATGGATGGATGGGTGGATGGATGGATGGATGGATAGGCGTATGCATGGATGGGTTGATGGATGGATGGGTAGATGAGAGGGGATTCCTCATGGGATCAGTTCCTGTGATTATGAAGATGGGAAGTTCCCTGTGAAGTTCCTTTCACCTACAAGCTGAAGATCCAGGGAAGTCAATGGCATAGCTCAGTCCAAGGCCTGAAAATGGCATGGGGGCTGGTTCAAGTCCCTGAGTCCAAAGGGCAGGGAACCTGGAGTTTTTATGTCCAAGGGCAGGACAAGATAGGTGTCTGCTCTAGAAGAGAGACAGGATTCCCTCTTCCTGTGACTTTTTATTCTGTCCGGGCCCCCATCTGATTCAATGGTGGCCACCCACATTGGCATGGGCAGATCTCCGTATTTAGTCCTCTGATTCAGATGCCAGTCTCTTCTAGAACACCCTCACAGACACACTCAGGAATCGCTCTCCCAACGGTCTGGGTATCCCTTCACCTGGTCAAGTCGACACCTTGAGTCTGTTGCTATGTCTTCCCTTCCCCTGCCTCCTGTCTGACACGTGTGCTTCTCCTGCAGGGGGAGAGAGGCCTCCCAGGGCTCCAAGGGGTCATTGGTTTTCCCGGGATGCAAGGACCCGAGGGGCCACAGGGACCTCCGGGATTGAAGGTGAGCTGGAACGGGACGGGGCGTGGTGCGGAGGTGGGTCAGTCCATTCTTAGGCGAGGAGGGCCATGATGGCATCTCTGTTCTGTTCCAGGGCGATGCTGGAGAACCAGGACTTCCTGGCACAAAAGGGACAAGAGTGAGTACAGTGGGCCCTTGGAGTTGGTGACAACATGCGAGGGGCTGGGGGCTTCTGGAGTGGGGCACGCCCTCGGCCGGCCATCCTCCTCTCGCCCTTCCCTCTGCCTCTCCTTGGGTGTGAGGCTGTCCCGAGCTGCTGCCCTGGTCTGCCAATGCTGCCCCACATGAGCAGGCACCTTGGTTGCTTTAAACTTGCTTCCTCCCATTGTTCCTCACGCATCTAGTGCGGACACATTTTAATGGGAGGGAGAGTTAGTGAGAGTCCAGGACTCATTAGAGAGTCCAGGAGCCATTAGTCTCTGCATGTCTTCATGCGGGAGACATATTTTCAGAGCTAAGCTTGCTCTTCCTTCTTCATATTGCCATCCCTGGAAAGTGCAAAAATGACCATCTTTGTAAGAAAATGTGGAAAGTAGGAAAATAGGAAGCATTGTGAAATGTTCTGCTGTTGGTACGTAGTTAAAGGGAAGGTGGGGTGCCACCTGCTTAGGCACTGGTGGGTACTCCTGGGACGTCTTGGGGCAGAGAGCCAGGAAATGGTGCTCTAACTCTCTGGATGGAGCTGGCAACACTGACTATTTAGGATAGAGAAGATGAGGATTCCAGCTAGAAGACTGTTTCCTTCAAAGAACTGATTGATCCCATAAACTTTCCCCCAAGTGTTTGCGATTTTAATGTGAATTACGTGTTATTTTTGACTTCATTACAAAAGATGAAATGAGGGAAGAGTTAATTTGTGCATGTGCAGCCTTGAGTGTAGAAGTGACTCGTAGTCACTTTCAGTGTGGAATGGCACTGCCATCCCGGCGGTCTGTCCCTTGGGCTGGGCTCTCAGCTGCCTCTTCACAAAACGCTGTCTGCTCAGTGCACATGTTCTGAACTCCAAAGATGAGGGCACAACCTGGTCAACCAGGTGGATGTGGAAGGAGGAAGTTGAAAGACTTTCATCTCTGTCCTTGCAGGGACCCCCAGGAGCATCCGGCTACCCGGGAAACCCAGGACTTCCTGTATGTATATAAAACACACTCTGTACACTTTTGTATGAACGAATTCACCATCTATCAGTTTCCAGTGTGCTTACTTCTTCTCCTGATCACTTGCAGGGTATTCCGGGCCAAGATGGTCCTCCAGGTCCCCCAGGTATCCCCGGATGTAATGGCACCAAGGTAAGCTTAGAACCGAGACCCTCCCCCTCAACTCTGCCCAGGCAGAAGTCAGGAAGAGCGATTCTCTTTTATTTTCCATAACGGCAGGGTTTCTTGTCTTCAAGTTAATTCTTTATTTGATGAGAAAATAAAGTTTTCCCATATTGAATGTATAGGAAAGACATAATTGCGCCTTTCTTTTTTGTAGGCTTTTATCCTAAAATTTCTTTTTAGAACTAAATGTCTGACCTATAATCAATTACTAAATCAAATAAGAAAATGCTGTTACAAATCTTTGTCTCTATTAGTTATGCTATCAAGTACCTTGTTTCTTATATAAAGTGGCACCCGGTACTATAGGACAGTTCTTAGGAAATGATTTTTACCAGCAAGTGAAGTTTCTCTGAAGGGAGCACAGAGTTGTCCTGAGAGTGTCTGGTGACATATGAATGACTCTCTGCCATTTCCTCCAGGGAGAGAGAGGGCCGCTCGGACCTCCTGGCTTGCCCGGATTCTCTGGAAATCCTGTGAGTAGGGGGTTGCTAAGTCAGCATTTTTTTCGTTGGTTATAATTTATCTCCTCATTTTCTTGGTGCTTATATCTTAATGCTAATGATATTTTGAGAAAAACAAAAGACTAACACCCACACTCTCTTTTCTAGGGACCACCAGGGCTACCAGGAATGAAGGTACTTTCTCTTCTATTGTATTTTATCTTATTTTATTTACTTCGCTGGATTCATTGAAGGGAATCAGTTGAAAACAGATGCCATAAAAACACATGTTCTTGAAGTCACTTTAGCTGATTGGTTGCCTATCAACATATTTTCCTAAGTCCTGTTATGTTAAAAGAATAAATAAATAACGCACGACACAAACTTACCTTACAGAGTCTACTGTTGAGACACTAGGCGCAATTTTTTTTAACAGGAGGCACCGAGAGGCAGGGTGGGGTAGCCAGTGCTCCGGGGTGCACTTCCCACCCAGATAAGTCCAGTGCTTGGCCAGTCTCAAGACCCCACTCTTCCAGAGCCATGCCCTGAGAAAGGACTCAAATTTTAACCTATTTAATGTGAATAGTTTCATTTAGACACAGCCATCTTTTGGCATGGCCTGGAGTCTGCAATCACTGTATCACACGACCCACAGTTACTGCCCGGGGGAAAAACCCAGTGCCTTAGTTCTCAGGCGTGGCCCTGGGCCTTTGTCCAAGTCAATCCACAGGACTTCCAGCTGCGTCAAGGGTGGGGCCCAGGGAAGGGAGCCCTGCCTTGTTCCCACTGCCACACCATGGTCGCCCGCAGTGTCAGGAGTCCGTTCCTGTGGCCGTCTCTATCTCCTGTGCCTCTGTGGCAGAGGAGTGAGCGCGGCGGCTCACGCTGGTCACTAGGAGCGTGGCAATGAGGGGCAGATGGCCTCGCACTCCCAGACTAGGGCCGGTCCCATCCAAGCAAGCACGCCTGGTCTTCGGGGATTCTGAGTTTCCTTGCCTGACCGTTACTATTTACCGTTCTCTTCTTTCTTCACCCTCTAGGGAGATCCAGGTGAAATCCTTGGCCATGTGCCTGGTATGCCGCTGAAAGGGGAAAGAGGATTTCCAGGAGCCCCAGGGATGCCTGTAAGCCTCGCCCAGTCACTGTAAGATGTGCTCAGCCATCGGCTCACTGGCATTTTAACCCTTTGCCTTCTCTCTCCATGCTAGGGTTCACCAGGATTGCCAGGACTGCAGGGACCTGTTGGCCCTCCCGGGTTTACCGGACCCCCAGTAAGTTCTGGGGCACACCTCTCTGAGGCAATCCCAGAAGGACAAGGTGGGCAGAGGGGTGGAGATGAGTAGGAATCTAATGAAAACTTGGCACTGTGGTATGGCATCCCTCTTATTTTGGCTATGGAAAAGTCAGCTTCTTTCTCATGGAAATGGGTGGCCAGCACCTCTGGTCAGCCAGTCCCCTGAACTGTGGGAAAGGGATGCTAATAGTATGGCCTGCTGGGATGTCCCCAGAAAGATGAAGGTCAGGGTGTCAGGGCCGCTGGGTCCCAGTGAGTTTCATGGACTTGGGAAGTGGGGCTGGAAGAGGACAGGGCAGCTCTGCCCTGGGCAACTTCACCCTCATGCAGGGGGATGGCGACAGAGGGGAGTCGCACCAGAGGGCTCGGCATGTGTCAGGCGTGTAAGGCAGCAGAGCCATAGACTTTATAGCGAGTGCCCAGATGTGACTTCCAGAGGCCGCTCCGTCCTGGACTCGTTCACACCTGACATTCTCAGTAACAGGAGGGCAAGTCCTACCCACTGTCCATCCTGGAGGGCACACGAAGGTCACTGTTAGAAACTGACCTTCCCAGTGCCACGCATGTGAGGAATGGACGGTGCTCCTGTTTGTCCTCCTCACACCACTGGAATGAGCATCTTCTTGCGATTCGCAGGCTTGTTTTTTAATTCACTTCTTTTCTTTTTTTTTTTGTAAAATCTAGGAGTAGTTCTTCTCTACCATTTTCATAAATAAGTGAACTCATTTTTATGAGTAAAGAATGACTAGTTTTCCCTTTTTAAAATGGTTGTAAAAAGCATTCTGAAATTTTGTTGCAGACACGAGAAACTTTTTTTGATATTGCTATAATCCACTCCTCTGATAAATCATCAATTTTTTTAAAGATAAAAATGTCTATCTAAAGTGGACAAACATTATTCCCAGATGGGAAGTTCCAGCCCTCGGGAGCTGCAGCTTCCATGCACCTAACAGTTGGTCTCCGTACCCTCTGAGGTCACTGGAGTCCAGGGGACGCTGCCTAGGATTTGAGGTGTTTCCACCTCTTTTAATAATTGCCTTGGCCCAATTTTTGATTATTTTCAAAGTTTGACCATTCTGCAACACAGTGAAGATAGTTAACAAACTATCATGTTCACCACAGAATCTCAGGATAACTTTGGCACAAAGAATTGAAAGCTAAGTCGGGTTGTGAATCATATTTAATTAAAATTTCTCTCTTCCAGGGGCCCCCGGGGCCTCCCGGCCCTCCAGGTGAAAAGGTAAATGAATTTTTTATTTATTGTTCTTTGACCTCAGCATCAGACTATCGTGGATTTTCATAACTTTATGTTATTGTATAGAGTTTGGAAAATTCCTTGTCCTTATCCACCAATATTTTAACCATCTATCTATCTATCATCTATTTATCTATGGTGTATTATCTATCTGTCTTCCTATCTTATCATCACCATCATCATTAGCGAGTCATCTGTCGATCACCTCTCTATCACTTATCCACCATTCCACCACTCTCTCCTTCCATTCATCCCCAAATCCTTCTTTTGGATTCCCGTAGTTTGATCTTTCCCTGAGTTTTCTAAAGCCAGAGTTTCAAAACCTTAAATTTGAAAACAAGGTTTTCATAGGATTCTTTCTTGAAGATATTTTAAAACCTTTTTCATGAACATTGAAGACAGCATGGCATTTCTGGGCAAGTTTCTGATAGGTGTGGGACCAGGTAATTGCTGGAGCTCTACCATCTTACTGAGTCTCGTGTGGGGTTTGTAGGATGGCTGAACCAAGCGACAACCCTACTAACGAAGCCCCATTTTCCCTCCACAGGGGCAGATGGGCTCCAGCTTCCAAGGACCAAAGGGTGAAAAGGTAGGTGCTTGGAGCTTTGGAGCGCTTCCACATTTAAAATCGCAGTTCTGAACCAGGCAGGATTTCCTCCTCTGAGTCAGCTCTTGGACCCTTATAATCATAGTGCCCCTTCTCTGCATGTTCTTGAGTTCTAGAGGGTTTTGCGTAACTGCCGCAGTTGATGAGTTTATTCTAGCATCCTGAATAAGCTGGATCTTACTGTGGTGGTCCGCTCGTGATGTGATGAGCGGAGGATGCGATGGGGCTGTTAATTCTAGGGCTGCGACATAAGCTTCAGTCAACGTGTTCTTGGTTAGCGATCAAGCCAGACCTGAATTCATTTAGGAAGAGCGATGCTAGGACATGTTAGGAGCACGGCTGTCCGAAACCCAGCTGTGAGAGACCACCATGCGAAGTGGGATGGGCCGCAGGTGGCTCCTCCTTGACTAGGTGGCATGGGGACGTGCGCCCGGAGGCAGGAGGGCTCAGCTGCATTGGGGCAGGCAACTTGGTCTTGGGGGAAACGATGGCGGGCTGTGGTCCTCAGTTGTCCTCCCCAGCGGTGTCCCTGGTCAAGCTGATGGTCCGGGCACAGTCGAGGTGTTCTGCGCTTGCTGCCCGCTGCCGCCCTGGCCCCGCTGGTATGGCGGCCTGTGCTTTCCTCCTCTGTGCTTTTTGGCCCGTTGTTTCATAAGCCTCATAAGGAAATGGCCCTGGAATCTCTACTGTGGATGTCTTTGGCCCTTGCTCACTGTGTGCTGGATTTCACTTTCCTTCCGAGTGTTCCCAGCTGTCAGCTTCTTGGGAAGCCGACTCTGGATGGTTGTCCTAGTTGGGGTCCATCCGAGGATGCCTCCTCTCTTGCCACGCTCCTGGGCACCGCTCCTCTGTGTGCTCTGAATGCAGTGGTAGTGCCCCGTGCAGCTGCACGCATACGTGTGTCTGCAGGTGCGCGGGCTCCAGGCTGTAGAAAACAGTGCCCTGGTGCTGCGATCGAGTAGGGAACACTTACATTTAAAACCTAGGCGCTTTGTTGTAGCTTTTACCACCCCATTGTGATTTCTTTTCATGTCATTATTTTCGTGCTTAGTTAATCCCCAATTTTTCATGAACAGGGGGAACAAGGAGTCAGTGGGCCTCCTGGAGTACCAGGACAGGCGCAGTCTAAAGAAAAAGGAGAGTTTGCCACGAAAGGGGAGAAGGTATGTCTGGGCTCTGTGCGGCCAGTGCCGGTGTCCTCACCTAGGACAAATTCTGAGGGACAGAGGGAAACTGAGTCAAAGCTCATCCTCTCCAGCTACACTGGCTCCTGACCTAGAAGGCAGCTGTGTGGAGGACCTACTCCACACTACAGAGCAGCATTGAGAGCAGAGCCCCTCGTGCTGTGGGCCAGGTGGGCGGGCTGGGGACAGCTGAGGGGCAGGAGGGAGAGGCTCGGCTGGTCACCAGGGTCAGGCGCGGCCATAACCTGCACAGCGCCAGGAAGAGATTGCCGGAGAGTGAAGTGCGTTCCTTTGTTAATATGTCACAAGGAGCATTTTTCTTTTTCCCTGTTCAACGTAGCATATATATATAATGGATGTAGCCATTAGCAAATACTGATCCCTCTCTCTAAATTCTTTTAGGGTCAAAAAGGTGAACCTGGATTTCAGGTAACTGTTCATTTCCTGTCTTTCATTATTTTTATGTGAAAGACCATACTTTAACACTTTCCTAATTTGATATTTTATTTGCACGTGCTGAAGGGGTCATTTCCTTTTCTTTTTGTTCGTTAAAGGGAGCGCCAGGGATAGGAGAGAAAGGCGAACCCGGGAAGCCAGGGCCTCGGGTAAGTGCCTTCAAGTCCTCTCCTTCCTGAGTGTGAAGTCCTTCTCCATCCCTTCCTGAAATCCCAGAAAGATGAGGGTGGAGAAGTTGCAAAGGACCGTCCAGCGTCCCCTCTCCTGGAGAGGTTTCCGCACGTCCCCACGGTGGGGCCCACTGGACGAGCAGGCCACAGAGGGGGCCGGGCTCTGGGAGAGACGGCGTGCACACCAGTGCTGGAAGCAAAGCTTTGCTGTTAGTCTTGGTTTCATGATTTTCGGAACACTAATGTTTACCTCTTTTTTATACAGGGAAAACCTGGAAAAGATGGTGAAAAAGGAGAAAAGGGTAGCCCGGTGAGTCTCGCTGCAATCTTTGCAGGCACAGCTACTGTCCCCTTCGCTGGGTGACCATTGTCCCTGCTTCCTTTCTTTCCAGGGTTTTCCTGGAGACTCCGGATACCCAGGACTCCCAGGCCGGCAGGGCCCGCAGGTATGTGGGGGCAGTTTTGAGTTTTTACCTTCATCTCGTAGTTTAACCTAGAGGGATCCTAATTTTTTTTCCCTAGAATAAAAATAAAATACTCTGGCCTCAAAGAAAAACAATTTCTGTTCAATGTGGGTAAAAAATGCAATTTGGTGATTTTCTTGGTATTTGTGCATTATTTATTTATTTATTTATTTATTTTTTTGCGGTACCCGGGATTGAACCCAGGGGGGTTCTACCTCTGCGCTATACCCCCGGCCCTATTTTTTTATACTTTATTTTGAAACCCGGTCTCACGAAGTTGCAGAGGGCCTCACTAGGTAGAGAGAGAGAGAGAGAGCGAGCTGAGGCTGGCTGGGAACCCGGATCCTCCGGTCTCCGCCTCCCAAAGTACTGGGATTACAAGCGTGCGCCACCACGCCTGGTCTCTGTGCATTTTTTAAAAGAAAAAAACATAAAATGTTCTACTCGTTCAAGTGTCTATGTCTTTGTAAAAATTAATTTTTCCAAATTATAAAACAAGAGAGATGCAGAAGGACATAAGGAAGAAAAGGAAGCATAGCTAATCTTTCTATTACTCACTCAGAAATGGCCCAAGCTAAAGTTGTTCCTCTGCACACAGTCATGTGCTTTTTAAAAAATGACACTGAAGAATATGTTTTGCTTTTTCACTTAACGATACAAGGAGGCTATGTGCCAATGTTCGCAAAGGTAGTTGTATACAGGGACATTTTTAACCTCCACATCTTTTACTTCATGGTATTTAGGCCATTTCTACATTTTTATCCTTTCAAGTAGTTTGGGCTGCTTGTCTGATCATGAAGCCATTCTAAATTCCTCACAGTGTAATTTTAGGGTCCACGTTTGGACTCTTTTTTTTGAAGTTTTCAAAATGCCATCATGTTGCCCCCAGAAAAGCTCTTCCGCCACCCAGGGGCCTCTCATTTGGCAACCGATTGTCTCCCAATATTTGCCGGTCTGATAAGTGGGAAAAACTTGAGATTGTTTCCTTTTTCTCTTTTAATCATGAGACTCTCCACTAAAATAAGATATAATGTTGGAATATTCATCACTAACAATGAGTTTTAAAAGTAGGGAGAGACCCTCAAGGTTTATTTATGGAGTCCAGGAGCAAAAAGGAGAAAGCCTTTCCTATAACTTTGAAGAAATAAAACCCTGTAGACTTTAAGTGATAAATATATTTAGAATGCAATGACTAAGGTTCTTTTTTTTTTCTTTTTGGTGCTGGGTATTGAACCCAGGGCCTCATGCATGCTAAGCACATGCTCTATCACTGAGCTATATACCCAGCCTAGTAGCTAAGATATTTTTGAAATGCTATAGGCATCTCAAAATCCCTTCCTGTATTTCTATAAGAAAAAACAGGACACTTAGTTATAACTATTGTCCAAGTCTAATGTCTTAGTTTAAAAGGAAAAAACATACATTCATGGTATAATGTACATTTCTGGGAATGGGCTCATTTCCAGGAACAGGATATTCCTACATTTCTAGGAACAGGATTAAGCCATGTACATCTTAGGACTTTCTAAATTATTATCACAGTGCTCACAGAAGAACATTAGCTATAAAAGGATTAATTATTTGGCTTTTTCATCTAATATAGATTAAACTAAACTCCCGAATGATCAGAGTTTATCCACCAGTGTTTCCAGTTAACACTGGATTTTATATTATGATGTCCAGTGCAGATCTAGATAATGAAAAGCTCATATAAAATGACTTAAGAAAATATGCCTAGAAATCGTGCTTTTATGCCATTTAATTTAGTTTCTTTTTTATGTTATTGGGAAAACCCATCGTGTAGTGATTCAACGTCTAAATGATTCTATGAAAGCTGTCTGAGGCAGCGTGCAACCCGTATGCTGAATACTGTGCTCTTTTGCCTCCTGAGCAGTTCGCTTCCCATCTACGTTTTATAGAAACCTTTATTCCAGTGTGTCCCGTTCACATGAGGCAGAATGAGCGGTGTTCATTTTTATTGTCGTAGTCTCAATGTGTTAAGCTAATCGCACCGCGGTGTCCTAGGAGAGGACTGTGATATTAGCGTTGTGTAGGCCCAGTCTCTATTTTACCAGAAAAAGCAGCTGAACTCTGCTGTCTGCAAGATGGTCCTTCAAGTGACAATAGTCAAGTAAAATTATTTTTCTTTGTAGGGAGAAAAAGGAGACGCTGGCCCCCCGGGCCCACCTGGAATTGTAAGTAGAAGTACTGAATGTTGATCTGTGAGCCCGGGGGCTGGTGACACATGACCCGCTCTGCCACTGTGCCTAGCGTGACATTTTTATGCCAAGTGGCAGCATATTATTTAAAATTGCTTTGTAATTTTTATTGTGCTATTTTATCATATTTTGGTAATTTCTGTGTATCCATAAACCTCTGGAGGTGAAAAGGTTTGCCCAGGGATAAGAATATCGGCAACCTATTTTGGAACCTTTTGTTGTTGTTGTTTTGAATTGTCCATTAGCAAAAATTTTAAGAAGAGAAACTGATCATCCAAAATTTGACTGTCCTAACAAAACAATTTGTATTTTTGCAAACATTTTAATCCTTGTCCTTGTGCATATTTTTATATATTTGCCATCTGTGTAACATTTTCTTTTTTTTTTTGCGGTACTGGGGATGGAACCCAGGGGCATTCTACCTCCGAGCTGCACCCCCAGCCCTATTATTTATTCTTTATTTTGAAACAGGGTCTCACTAAGTTGTGGAGGGCCTCACTAAGTAGCTGAGGCTGGCCGCAAACCGGGATCCTCCGGTCTCAGCCTCCCAAGTACTGGGATTACAAGCGTACGTCACCACGCCCGGCTGTAACATTTTCTGAAAATGAACATTCTTCACTTTTGCAATGATCATTTGTGTGTGTGTGTGTGTGTGTGTGTGTGTGGTACTGAGGATGAAACCCAGGGGCATTCTACCTCTGAGCTGCGCCCCCAACCCTTTTTATTATTTATTTTGAAACAGAGTCTCACTATATTGCTGTGAGTCTTGCTAGGTCGCTGAGGCTGTCCTCAAACCTGTGATGCTCCTGTCTCAGTCTCCCAAGTACTGGGCTGACAGGGGTGCACCACCGTGCCCGGCTGCATTGATCATTTTTTTTTTCAGTACCGGGGATTGAACACAGGGGCGTTCTTCTACCTCCGTGCTACACCCCCGGCCCTATTTTTTATACTTTATTTTGAAACCGGGTCTCACGAAGTTGCGGAGGGCCTCACTAAGTAGAGAGAGAGAGAGAGAGAGAGAGAGAGAGAGTGAGAGAGACAAGGAGAAGAGAGAAAGAGAGAGCTGAGGCTGGCCGCGAACCGGGATCCTCCGGTCTCTGCCTCCCAAAGTACTGGGAGTACAAGCGTGCGCCACCACGCCCGGCCTCAGCATTGATCATTTTTAATGTTCCATCCGTGTGCTGTGCTGCAATCACTCTGGCTATTTTGCTCCACATCTCTCTTGAGAGAGTGCAAACGTGGCCGCCCCCTTATTTGCTGCTGTCCTCCCAGTGCCATAGATAGTGGGGATGAGTGTGTGCATGTGCATGTGTGCGTGTGTGCGTGTGTATATGTGTACATGCCATGGGGGGGGGGCTGAGTCATCTTTCCTTAGCCTACATTTCCCAGAATAGGATTATGGCATCAAAGAATTGTACCTTCTTTTTTATTTTATTTTTGGTACTAGAGATTGAACCTATGGGACATTCGACCTCTGAGTTATATATACCCTAGTCCTTATTATTTTTTTATTTTTCGAAATAAGGTCTCACTAGATTGGTTGCTGAGGCTGGCCTCCAACCTGATATCCTCCTGACTCAGCCTCCCAATTGCTAGGCTTATAGGTGTGTGCCACCACGCCCGGCCGAATTGAGCCTTCTCGATGCCTTAATGCTTCTACGCGTCTCTACGGCCCTCAGCGTCCGTGTTTGTGACCCACTTGTGGTGTCTGAGGATCCTTTTCTCGCCTCAAACCCATCAGCACATTTTACTTATTTTTCTTTTCATTGAAGGTTTTTACTTCATTTTTAAATTGACAAGTAAAGGTTGTAAATACTTATTGTGTACAATGTGTTTAGATACCTGTACACATCATGGGTTGGCTAAATCAAGGTATTTAACAGCATTTTGAAAAAAATATCCATTAGCTTAATGTACAGGGAATTTTATTTCACCGGCACTGGCAATGTTTGCCTCTGCCATTTTCCTTGAATTTTTGTATTTTAGAGTCAAAGTGAATGGCTTTCCTCCTTTTTATGGGCCAAGAGTGGCTTCCTCTTGTCCTGTGCTCTGTGATTTTAAGGAAGTGCACACTTTTGGTCCTTAAGATAAAGCAAAACCCTCTTCCAATAAAAAATGTGAGTGTTCCTGTCTCCTAAGCCCGAGAAGGCTGAAGGGTGTTCCTCTGAGGGTGTCCTGTCACGTAGAACATTCATGTTGTGCCTTGTGTATACACTGGAAATTCCAAACCTGAACCCTCGCCTGATGTTGCCCTGACTTCTCCCCGGAGGGTCTGAGCTAGCGCTGCGGGAAGCGCCACCGCAGGAGACGGAGCTGCTCAGCGAGGGCAGAGAGACCCTTACCCCTAGTCAGTCTGAGTGTTTTCCAAACACCACCACTGCTTCTGTGTTTCTTGAAGTAATACCAAAGGTGTTCATTTCTCCATGTGCACTGGTATACAATACAAGAGCAGCCACTCCCGGGCCACAATCTTTTTTTCTGTCATGCAGGTTATAGGCACAGGACCTCTGGGTGAAAAAGGAGAGCGCGGGTACCCAGGGAGCCCCGGGCAAAGAGGAGAGCCAGGCCCGAAAGGTACCCTCACCCTCCCTTCCTCCCTCCTTCCTGTTTTCTTCCTCTTTGTCTCTGTGTTTCTCTTTCTCTCTCTGTTGAACGTGTCTGTACTTCTTGCAGGACTATCTGGTGACCTGTTTTCTTCAGGTCCCTAGCTTGGTGTCACATGGGGTATATACAGGTCCCCTCTATGTACAGAGCATGGTGTTTCTCCAGGGGTGGTACCACTTCTGTCTCCCTGTTCCCCTGGGCGTGGAAGGCTCTGGCGGAGAAGCAGAGAGTGTCTCGAAGTGAGCAGACTTCTCATTTTGTTCAACTCTCTCTTTCTCTTTTAAGGTTACCCAGGAATACAAGGCCAGCCAGGCCCTCCAGGTGAGAGCTCTTAACTAATTTTATTTTATTATTTTTTTTTGTAGGATATGTGCATGCTTCTCTGTGGTTTATGCGCTGCCAATGTTTATCTTGTATATTAGATATTTGCACAAAATAGGTAGCAATGCAATCATACATGTTTCTAGTTATGGAAGTAGAATGTGCCCCTGGATGAACGTCCGCTTTGTGTTTTGTAAGTCACAGATTAGCATGTAGTTCATAGATGGGCACGTCAAGGATGGGACCCTAGTCTACCTCCCGCCTCGGCTCTGACCACCAGGATTCCCACCACATCCCTCCTCCCCAGGGGCCGTCCTCCCCACAGACAGGCCTCCCTCTGGCACGGCACACCTTCCCAGAATGTCTCTGGAAAGTTACTCACCTGGTGACCAGGCTCCAGACACTTCCTCAGTTCGCCAGTCCAACCACCGCCCCCTCGCCTCCTGTCCACTGCCTTGGTTGACATTTTTATTACACTTGTTCCCCAAGTAGAAATGCACCCCCCACACACAACCTTTCCTTTCATCTGGGAATATTATCTGCGAAGGAAACTCACAGACTCTGATGCCGATGTAATAGGTCCTTTCCCGTTAGTTAGTTGTAGGAGACATTTGGGGTCCGTGTGTGCACAGCGGGAATCCTGCCACTTAATTCCTGTTGCGCATCTAAGAGCAGTTCCCCACTGACTGACAGGCTGTCAGTCATCGTACCTGGGATGGAGATGAGAGTCATCTCTTGGGCTGGAGATGTTCGACTTCCCTGAGATGACTCACGTGGATTCTGTGCTGTTCCAGGCTTCCCCGTTCCAGGACAGATCGGTGCCCCTGGCTTCCCTGGTGAGAGGGGAGAAAAAGGCGACCAGGGATTTCCAGGAGCATCTTTGCCAGGACCGAGTGGAAGGGATGGGATGCAGGGTCCCCCCGGCCCACCCGGCCCCCCTGGGCAGCCAGGCCACACAAGTAAGTTTGGGTGATGGAGCATAGTCAATTATTCATTTTCTGCTGGGGTAGCTTTGCAGAATTAACCATGCTACAAGACAGAATTGTTAAAATAAAAAGTAAAGTTGGCTTAAAGGAACAGGTAACATGTTAACCAGCTCCGTGTCTCCTGGCATGTAGGTTAAAGGGAAGGCTGTTGAGTTATATGGTTTTTATTGAACACTGTATTGTGCTTGGTCTAGAGCTATTGTACGTGATAGTACCAAGACACAAACACGCACAAAACAAAGAAAGGGGACTGCATGGGTAAAGACTGCACTAATGTATGTTGGGATGTAATGAAAGACTTCAAATCTGAGTGGTACATGCCATGGAGTTTTCTAATAACAGGCTCTATAAGAGCTGAGCAATAATCTCGTGGTTCGGTTAAGATGGCCCTATGATCTCAAAGCCATACCAAAACAAACTCTGAGAAAGTTCTGGAGGACTCAAGTCAACAGGGCCAATGGGAGTGTTTCAGATTTCTAGAGCAGCCGTTGGGTCCTGTGGGGTCAGTACCAGCATGAGCTTTGTGGAGAGTCTGAAAGGCTACCCCCGAGGGAGGCTGATAGCTGAATTCATGGGCTCTGAGTACCACTGCGATGCACTTGCCAGAATTCAAACACATCTTCATGGAAGGGAAGGGATCCCCATGGAGGAGGCTACAAAAGGCAGGGTGGAAGGACGGATTCCAGGCGGGCAGCTTGGCTGGGGAAGGATCCGCGTGGACGCGGGTGGGAAAACAGAGGGGTCACGTGTGGATTTATGGAACTTCCTCCTCTTCCCCCGTGATTGTGTGAGATGGGACATGAGGAGGGACATGGGAGTCCTGGAAACTTGAGAGAAAGTTGTGAGCATCCACAGGGTCTGGCTCCTGGTTCACTGAGGGGTTGGGGAGCCTGCGAGGTAGCAGGCCTTGAGCTGGGGATGATGACACATACAGTGTTGTCCCTGGATGGAGCGGACATTCTGTGGGAAGACAGGCATGAGAGAGCTGGTGATTTACATGGGGCACAGGTGTTGGTAAGTACGGAGTCAGCATTAGCAGGGAGAGGCAAGGTGGAGTTCTGGGGGGCTGGGGGGCTTTGAAAGAGTGATGGGCAGAGACAGAGCAGTGAGGAAGCCAGCTGGGGGGAACCTGGGAGAAGAGCATTTTTTTTTGGAAATTTGTAAGTTCTACAATATGAACATATTTCATATAAAAATATGAACTTTCCATTGCTGTGATCGAGTGGGATGTGTTAACATACTACCCGCCAGCCCGGTTTCTAGTTTGCCCTTTGTAGTCAATGTAAAGGAAGTCATTCCCAATTTCGGCATATTAAGTGATAATTTACAAGTGAGATTTTTGTTCGAATTTATGGTGTATGCTAAAGAGGCCTCATCTGAAAACCGTTGCTGGCTTGGGACCTATTGGTAGCTCATTAGCCTCGCAATGTCAGAGTTCTGCATCCCAGTTCTGCCATTGTCCTATCCTCCCAAGTGGCCACGGCCAGCTCGGAGCCATCTGTGGCTGCAGACAACTCTGTGAGCCAGCTTCGTGAAACGTGGAACCAAGCGTTGCATTTCAGAATGCCCTGGAAGCAATCACTGTAGTCTTGCTTTTGATTTAAAGTTACTTTAAATGAACTTCAGTCAGGATGTAGCATTGTTTTTATTTTTACCAGGATTGTGAAGCGGTACTGGTTGAGTTGAGGTAGGCAGGAGGAATATTCCAGAAAAGGAATATATTAATATTCCTGAAACTTCATTTCCAGAATCAAGGAGTCGATATACCCTACGATTGTAGGGCTAGGGACTGTGGGTTCTTTGCAGGTGTGTTATTTCGGGGTTGCTCTTGAAAACATAGGAATGGAGTCCTCTTTGTCTAGGATGGTGGGAGGACAGAGTGGAACAGGGCTGGAGACCCAGGAGCGGGGCTGCAGACAATACCACAGCTGAGGCTTCCTTGCCTCCTGGACTTTGGTGGGAGAAGCTCAAAGAAAAACAATTCAGGCTGGGCATGGTGGCTCACGCTTGTAATCCCAGTACTTTGGAGGCTGAGATAGGAGGATCACAGGTTTGCGGCCAGCCTCAGATACTTAGTGAGGCCCTCTGCAACTTAATGAGACCCTGTTTCAAAATAAAAAACAAAAAATAGGGCTGGGGGCATAGTTCAGATGTAGAATGCCCCTGGGTTCAATCCTCAGTGCCACAAAATAAAATAAAATAAAATAAAATAAAAATAACATAACATAAAATAGAATAGAATAGAATAGAATAGAATAGAATAGAATAAAATAAAATAAAAAATAAAATAGAATAAAATAAAATCAGCAACCCACAAGTGGGAAAGCTTCCTCCTTGACTTGAGCTCTTACATATGGAAACTAACTTCTTCAGCTGAGCTCTAACCAAGCCATGAGACAGGGAGGGTTTGGCTCTATTTGGGGCGTTCCTGTGCTACGTGGGGTGGGGGAGCTGGACAGATTAACCCTGTTTAATGGAGCCAAATTAGAGGGAGAGCTCCACATGGGAAGAGCCAAGCCCAGACGCTGGTCCTTCTACTGCAGGGGACTCAGAGAGTGTCCAGAGGTGGAAAGCTCTGTCCTTGAGTTCTTTTCCATCAGAATGAGGAGACAGTGTGGAGGAGAGGGGAAGGGAGCTACCCCGAGCTCATGCAGCCTGCACTCCTGCCTGGATAGTGCCTGGGTGGAGGTGCTACTGTAAATGGTGCACTCTCGTTTCCCTTCAAGGATATTGGAGAAGGAAACACACACGATCACAGGGTGTATTGGAACTGTAAAACAGTATTCTCTTACTAGAGCCCACGACAGATGGTGTTTGCAGAACTGTAATTTATTGTCATGCCTCTTTATATAAATGATGCTCAGAATTGAATATGAACAAAGAATTAGAGACATTCCCCCATGGACAGGCTGCATCTCTACAGGAAGGATTACTTGCTCTAAATTTGCCTAGGAAAAAAAGGAATAAGGTTATCGTAGTCTTAGTGTTGACTTAGATGCATGCCCATGACTTGCTTAAGCCTTAGTCTCTCTCTCTCTCTCTCTCTCTGTCTCCCTCCCTCCCTCCCTCCCTCCCTATGTGAGCTGGTTGTGTTTTTCAATTTAACATTCTAGGCTTGTTTTGAAGCGAATAAAAGCTGAATTTCTAAAACTTACCCATTAGCTGCAAATATTTCGGATTAGGGATTGAATTGTGGTAAAAATGCTTCACCCCAGTTCCGTAACCTTTAAATATCAATTTCAGACGGCATTGTGGAGTGTCAGACTGGACCGCCTGGTGATCAGGGCCCTCCTGGGACTCCGGGACATCCGGGACTGACAGGGGAAATTGGAGAGAAAGGTGAGAGGTTTTAATGTTTTATAACAATGACAGTTGTGTTTGTGCCTATGAATGTGTCTTTAGAGATTTTCCCGGGCTTTGGAGTGGAGCTCAGGTATATTCCTTTTTTTCCTTTATTTGCAACTCTCCTTGGAATCCATCTGCAGAATAAGCATCTTCCTCCAATGCAGCTGAGATTGTCCCTGAACTTTGTGAGAGAGCTGTGACCTGGCACAGGGTGGAGACTTGGCCATTGTTGCTCATCAGCCTTCCCTGGACTGGGAAGCCAGTCCTACCACTGTGGGCATTGCCAGCAGGTTAAACTCTCAAACTGTTGGTTACCACAGCCTTCCAGTTCAAAGCTTGAGTGTCATTCCTAAAGAATGCATAGACTCCCTTAAGCCCAGGCACACATCTATATGTGCAACGCGCTCTCCCTTGAACCCCTGTTTGAGTAACTGGCGCGAGCAGGTCTGCTGTCGATGGATTAACCGGCTTTCCTCTTGCTCTTAATTTTATCTTTAGCCATTTCAAGCGTTTCCTGTAACGTATTTATCTCTTCGGCCATCTTGAAAACAGAGGGGGATTGTCACAGCATCGACTGTCCCGTCTTAGAGTGGGATAAGCAATGGGTACTCTGGTGGTCTTGTAGAATCAGCCCCATTGTGTGCTGTTTCTGGTTCGGGATCGGAAAGCATTTTTGGAATTCAAAGGCCTAAAACATCAATGCCGATGGCAGAGGGCGTCAGCTGGCACCTTGGACTCTGGAGAACCACATCAATCGCAGGAGCTTAGATGACTTGATCTCACGTCAGCACAGTGGCGCTACAGTTAGAGCCCGCTCGAGGCTGGGTTTTACTGGGCCCGCTCCTTCCCAGGTGTTGACTACTTTCTGAGATGGGTGTTCTGTTTGCTGACAGATCCGGTGGCCAGTGTTCATGCTGAAATCTTATTTATCTGATGCTGGAATCCTAGCAGCGTCTTTCTTTCCAGTGACTTGGTATTCCCATTACAGCACTCATGGCCTACAGCTAACAGATGGCGGCTTTCTTCCTACCTCTAGCCTTGAGGGCAGGGACACCCTGGAGTCCCACGGGCCCAGAGCTTAGCTGGTTTCCTAGCAGGGCTTCACAGCGTCCAGCCCACCATGGGTTCCTGGGTGTTCTGGAGGAATGACACAGCATGCATCCTCCACACTGTGTGGATGTGGGCCTGCCTGTCCCGGGCCTGCTCCATTTCTAGCAGTGGGGTTGCTAAAGTGCAATGGGTAGCCACAATGTCTGCTGTGGGCGCTGCTAGTCCAGGTGACAGAACCTCTGTGTGTTCCCGAGCATGGGCTTCTGCACAGCACGTTTTGCTCCATAGCATGCCTGATTTGTTCCTGGAAACCAGACATTTTAGGATTTAAGATACAGGTATATCTAAGATGCCAGAAGGTCTTCTTCAGATCAAGACTGAAGATGCTACAATTGTCAGAGTGCCCCCCACCTTCTCTGTTCTGTGTTGCGGTCCCTCTTCTTCTGTGCTGGGTGTCAGATACTTCTTCCTGCTCTTGTAGCTGCTTCTTCACATTGGTCATCCTCAACCAGTAAGATGGATTGAAAGCACAGGAGCTTTTGCTCATGCTCAGTAAATGATACTAACTCAAAGAGAAAAGAGATGGGACATTTTAGGACTAGACGCAGAGTTCCAGTGGTCAAGTCTTTTTGGGCCGACAGGCAACACTGAGTTCCTGGGTCAATTTTTGGCATGGCGGCCCTTGTCCTTGTGTCCGGAGAAGGACGAGGTGTGCTAACCATGCAAGAGGTCCCAGGTGAAGTGCTGAGGGCAGCAACATGTTTAATAACAGCGAGAGGCCCTCGTGGAACGTGAGCTTCAGCCCACTCGCAGGGAATGCCGGGAGCTGCTGCTGAGGGAGAAGGCCGGGGCGTGACTGGAACACTGCGATGATCAACTCGCCCTTTCCAAGTCTCTCAGCACACTGTGGGGACTTCTGCTGTCCGTCCCGCGTAAGCAGCCTGTGCTTCCTTTCACAGGTCAGAAAGGAGACAGCTGTCTCACCTGTGACATGGAAGGACTTCGAGGGCCCCCCGGGCCACAGGGCCCCCCAGGAGAGATAGGTAAGGCCCAGCCGGGGTGAGGAGCAGGACGATGAGATGTCAAGCCTGCCTCTGGGATTTGACCATGACCAAGATGGCCTATCTCTTTGGCCTCATAAAGATTTCCTAATAAAAGGACAGTGGCATGCTGGGTTAGCTCTACAGATTTAGATCAAAGGAAGCTGTAGCAGGGTTTCCTCGCAGGGTCCTGGGGCTGTGAGTGTGGGTGGGTGGGCCACCCTGCCTCAGCTCTTCAGCCCAGGTAGACTCAGGCTACCCCCACCAGAGCCAGCCCAGGGCGTTTTTGTCTTTTTTTTTTTTTTTTTGGCGGTACCGGGGATTGAACCCAGGGGCATTCTACCTCCGGGTTACACCCCCAGCCCTATTTTTTATACTTTATTTTGAAACAGGGTCTCACTAAGTTGCGTAGGGCCTCACTAAGTAGCTGAGGCTGGCCGCGAACCCGGATCCTCCAGTCTCAGCCTCCCAAGTACTGGGATTACAAGCGTGTGCCACCACGCCCGGCTTCATTTTAGTCTTTATTCTCTGGACATTCCTCAAACATTCATCCTCTTGGTAGAAAGATTTCGATACCGTGGCATCTTGGGTAAAAAGAGGGTTCTGTGGAATTGTCTCATGGTTGCTATGCTCCTGTCTCTTTCCAAAGGTTTCCCAGGACAACCAGGGGCCAAGGGCGACAGAGGTTTACCTGGCAGGGATGGTCTTGAAGGGTTGCGGGTAAGTACACCTGTCTGAGCTCAGGCACCTGTTGGAAGCTGCCACCATGCGAGCCATCACAACCGTGTGGTTTTGTGTGCTGTGGGGCTGGTGATGAAAGACCAGGGTGGCACCTGGAATGGCCCTGCATGGCCTTCCTCGTGTGCTCACACTGAGCCCAGAGCCTGTTCCACACAGAGCCTGTGTAGCCTGCCCGCCTCCTCACCTCAGGGCTCTTGGTTCAGATGGTACCCCGAGTTACCTCTGAGCAGCGCTGCGGGGCGAAGTTGCTGTCTCTGCAACCTGTCGGTCCTGACATCCTCCCGCAAGATTGCACACCTTACCAGAAGATAGGTTCAGTCCCAGGGCTCTGCAGAGAGGGAGGAAAACTGAGCTGCTTCTCTCTAGGGATTTGAATATTTTTTTCATTCTTCTTTTTACAGATATGTATGTTGGGAATTCCCATGACCAACATCTATTATATAGATGCTTTCTCAAATCTATACGGGAAATATCCCTATCCCGTCTCCATTAAACCTTTCAGTTCAGCAGAATGCCAGCCTCTTAGCTTTTCTAGCTGGTTTGAAAAGGCATCAGTAATAGAACTAATCACTTTAAACACTGAAGAACACGATTTACTTCACATCCTCAGTCTATCCCTATAGACTCGGAGCATCTTTCCCCTGGTGTTGCCTCGGCGCCGCCAGCTTTGTGAGCATTCACTAGCGCCCAATTCCTTTCATTCCCCTTTTCTTTTGGTCCTAAATTGAAAGTCAGATCTAACCCTAACCCTTATCCTTTTCTGATGTAGCTCTTTAAAATTTTTAGCTTTTTTTTTTTTTTAGCTCTTGCTGGAAGCACCTCTACAGGAAGGCCGGGGCAGAAGTGGGTTGAGACGGGCGGGAAGCAGCTGGGAGGCGGCAGCAGCCGCTCCTTTTGAAGTCAGATCCTGGGCTTCTGCTTTCCAGCACTGCCCTGGTGCCTGGGGAGCAGAGTTAGAGGTTGCAATTGTTTAAAAGATTTCTAAATAAACGAGAAGTTCAAATAACTGGCTGTTATGGGGATCAAAGTTGGAGGGACTTTGAAGGAAGCAGAAAAGGGTCTTTTAGCCTCTGTCCATCCTTTATCTGCTGGGATTTCCTGGTGGGCTTCCTGCCTCACTCTGACTGGAATCCAGGCCAGACGCCTGGTCCCCCCACCCCCAAATCTAATAAAAATGGAAGAAGAGGAGAGAGCGGAGAGAGGACAGTTGAGGGGAAAACATGATCAAAAAGAAAAAAGAAAACCTACAACAAGAACACTCATCCCTACGCCTTCTTCATCAGGAGCCCCTTCCCATAGATGGGAAAAGTCGCTAAACATAGATTGATGAGTAAATAATTTAATTCAGAAGATAGTAACGCCCCTTGATTTGAAGCTATATCATAGCTGTATGGTTTAACCTTCAGAACAATGTTATCTGCCTATTTTGAATTTGGCTGGAGGCTGAAAGAGGTACCCACAAACCAGCGGGGCACCTGGGATGCCCTGGTTTCCCCTTGGATGTAGATGGAGTCTCTGGCACATTTCCTGATGAAAGCTGAGTATTGGGTTTGGGGAACGGATGGCTGCTCCCTGAGCGAGATGAGGAAGCCCCTGGGGTCTGAGCAGGTTTCATGGGCGCTGGGAGTGTCCCACGAAAGGAGCTGTCCTTGTCTTTGCCCAGTGACACCACTCTCCAAAGCAGATGGCACGGGGGTTAGATCATCCCCAGTTAATGTAGCCAAAGTTCAACTTTCCAGGCGGTATTTAATTCTTCAGCATTCATCTTAGGGGATGTGCAGCAAAAGGGCCTTGTGCAGCTCAGGAACAAGATGTTCTATACAAGAAAAGAAGGAAGGAAGGAAAGAAGGAAGGAAGGGAGTGAGGGAGGGAGGGAGGGAGGAAGGAAGGAAGGGAAAGAAAGAAAGAGAAAGAAAGAAAGAAAGAAAGAGAGGGAGGGAGGGAGGGAGGGAGGGAGGGAGGGAGGGAAGGAAGGAAGGAAGGAAGGAAGGAAAGGAAAGGAAGGAAGGAAAGCAAACCTCATATGATATCTTAGGGTTGGTCACCAATGTCACTTTTTTTGTGTGTGTGTGGCACTGGTGATTGAATCCAGGGGCATTCTGCCTCTTAGCTACACCCCCAGCATTGACTTTTTTATCTTGAAACAGGGTCTTGCTAAGTTGCTGAGGGCCTCCCCAAGTTGCAGAGGCTGGTCTTGAACCTGTGATCCTCCTGTTTCAGTCTCCCAAGTACTGGGATTACAGGCGTGCACCACCACACCTGTCTTTACTTTTTAAGAAGTCTAGATTTCTCCCTTCAATAGAATGAAGGTTGACAAGGTCCTCATTGTTAGAATAAAAAGTTTTATTTTCTCAGGCTAAGATCATAGGGGAAATTTGTATGACTGGGCTCTGAATAATCACTCTGAAATAATGTAATAGGCTGAGACATATATACCAGTTATAATTCTCCCATCGGTGTTGATTTTTTATGGATGAATGTTGCCAGTTGGACACAGACTTCTTCCCATGTCTCCTTGCTGCCGATATCAAGGACACAAAGACAGAAAGCCTTGGTTCTGCCCCCAACGCCCTAAAATGCTAGTGGGGAGACAGACCTGTGACACATTGAAGCACAGTGGAGCAGAGTAGCTTCCAGAATGGCAGCTGTATAACACCGCTAAAGACGGTCCATGCACATCAGGAAAGACTCCCAGGAGGGGCCTGATTTTTTGCTGGGATTCAAGGGTGCATATGTGCAAATATTAACTCAAGAAAACCTGTTTAAAAAAACCACAACACCTTTCAATTGAATACTGAATTTCCCATAACCCTCTGGTAAAATCTCTGGCATGCGGCTCATAGAAATAGTTGGTTGCCATTCTTGGAACTTGAGCCAACACGAGGGTCTTCTGCCTTTCTGATAGACCTGAGTGCAGTGCCCGGGTTATAGGGGTCACTTCCATCTCAGGGCCTGCTCAGAGCAGCCGTCACCACCTAGCAGAACTCTCTGCCACCGTTGTTTCCTTTGCCACCGTCTAGTTTGTTAGCCACTGGCCAGTGAGGGCTCTGGAGCCCTTGGGATGTGGCTAGTATGACTGAGGAATTGATTAATTTATGTTATTTGATTTAAATTTTCAGCAGTGCGGGATAGTTCAGAATTGCTGCCAGGTCTGTCTACCTTCATCTAGAGTGCTGGGTAGGGCTGCACTTAAATCCCAGGGGTACATGCCACGTGGCTGGCCAGGAAAGAGCAACTGCTCCCTTCCTCGGGCTGTAGCTGTCTCAGCTCTTAGGAAGCAGTGTGGGCAGAAAAGTAAGTCAGCCCCCTTTTCACTAGCCTGAGACCGGCCATTGGTGTGACCTAGAGCAGGCGGCCGAGTCTCTGCAAGCCCCGTCTCCAGGGGTGTATGTCAGCCAAGCTTTACCAGATAATGCCCAGCCTCGTCAGTGCTTGGCACGGTGGGGATGACTTATAGACCATGTGGACGTGGACCCCAGCTCCTACAGGTTTTGATCATGCATTCTTAAATACGTCACCCATCTTCTTTGAATGTCAGCTTCCGCCTTTGCAGAATTGTGATCAGGGCTGGAGATGGTTCATGAGGACCCTGGACACATGCTGGCAGGTGACTAGTGGTAGTCACTTTTAAAATCCAGAGGTTTAAGAGTTTTGGTGTGTCCTTGGTCTTTCCACACCTTCCATGGAGAAGTACACATTGTGGGTGCACACAGAGGGGTGTGCATGAGTATGGTTCTCATCTAAGGACCTTTCGAGAGAGTTTATGAAAAGGGATTAAAATCCAATGAATGATGTGAGTTCAGATTCTGCAAGTTCAGCAGAAAGCCGGAGGTGTCTTTCTTAGACCTAAGCAACCACACAATTGGGAAAATTATTTGAAACCTCTCTCATCTTTCTTGGTAACCTAGCCAGGCTCCCAGGGTGGCTGGAGGGGAAACAGTGGTGGGTGTGGTCATTCTTTCCAGATTCAACTTTCCAGGAACTGAAAAATGTTCTAGAGTATGTCTCTTGGGAGAGTCTTGGGAAAGTCCAAATAACTTCTCAAAATAAGTAATTACAGCGCCGGCCCAGGGCTGGGTTCCCAGCGTTGCCTCTCACTGGTCCCTGGAAGTCCTTATCTTTTCGGAATCCGGGTGTGAGCACAAAAGGAAATGCGTGCAATTTCAATAATGCCCAGACAGACAGAACAATGGCTGTCCCCAACCCTCACCGACTCTCCAACGCCATCTACACTCCGACGCCCTTTCTCTAGTTTCTGGGCTCAGGAAGCACATGTGTACATATTTGCTAAAATATTCTCATGAAGGGTTGACAGTCATAAGGGAAAAGAAAGTTACCTGAAGACATTCAAGTGTCAGGTGCCAATGGCAGTCCACCAAGCCCCCTCTGGTCTCTGTTCCGGATGCCTAACACAAGAAGTGTTTCTAAGATGCCCAGTGAGGTCACCAGGGTTCTGTCCTAGAGCTGTTGGCTTGCTCCTAGAAAGTGGGTCTTGGGAAAGTTCCACAAAGGTGCCTTCTTGATTCCGTTGTTGACTGAATGCTGCTGCCTCGCGTGGGTGCATTCCTATGTGGTCTCACCGGGCTTTGTTCCTCTAGGGGCCGCAAGGTGCACCGGGGCTGATGGGTCAGCCAGGAGCCAAGGGAGAGCCTGGCGAAATTTATTTTGACATGCGACTCAAAGGCGACAAAGGAGACCCAGGTTTTCCAGGCCAGCCCGGCATGCCAGGGAGAGCAGGGTCTCCTGGAAGAGACGGCCATCCAGGTCTTCCTGGCCCCAAAGGCTCCCCGGTATGTTCATTTCCAGACTTTGAACATGCATTTCACAAATGTGGATCTGCAAAGAAGGGAGAAATTAGTGACTTGAATGACATCTGTGCTTTCATTTGGCTGGTGACCGGCATAAGTGAACTTGTTTCATGGTTCCTGAGCTGATGTAAGGGTGTAAATGTAGGGGTTGGGGGTTGCTAACTTGAATAAGTGGGGAATAACTTGAATATCAGATGAATCTATCCTGATGTTTTGGGGGACTAAATAGATTTTTTAAAATCTTTTTGCCTTTGATGAGAAGATAATTCTAAAGTTAATAATGTTCATGTTATTGTTTGAAAGATGATTGCAAGTGTAGATCCCTTGTTTTCTGCCGTGTCTCCCATTGGGTTTGGTGTGGGGATGGCTGGTTGGCTTAGGGGAAAGGCAAGTTTCACTCACGAACTACAGGTTGACCCTGTGTGTCAAGTAGATAGTGCAAGCTACTTAACCTCTGGCGCTTATGTGTTGCAGACAGCAGAATAACGTTTGCAGACAGCAGCGTTTGTCTGTCTCCCGATGACATTTTTTTTTCTAATGTCCATCAGGGCTCAGTAGGACTGAAGGGAGAGCGTGGCCCCCCTGGGGGCGTTGGCTTCCCTGGGAGTCGCGGTGACATCGGCCCCCCTGGGCCTCCAGGATTTGGTCCCATCGGCCCCATTGGTGACAAAGGACAAGCTGGTTTTCCTGGAAATCCTGGGTCCCCTGGTCTGCCAGGTAAGGCTTGAGAACTCCAGGTGTGGCTTTGGGGTACACAAAGACACTGGCTCAGAGAGTGGGGCACTGTCTCAGTCAGCATTCTTACCACTGTGATCCAAAATACCTGATGGTCACAACTTAGAGGAAGGAAGATTTATTTATTCATAGTTCTAGAGATTTCAGAGGGTTCAGTCCATGTTAGGATGGGTGAAATCTGTGGAGCTTAGAGCATGGCAACAGGAAGCAGAGAGAGAGAGAGAGAGAGAGAGAGAGAGAGAGAGAGAGAACATCAGTGCTCTGCTCTCATAGCACAGAGGCCAGAAGCAGAGAGAGCTCACAATAAGGAGGTCCATGGACATATGTGCAGTCTCCAAAGCCATACCCCCAGTGACCCGCCTTCTCTAGTCACACCTTAGCTGCCTAGGTTGCCACCCAATAAATTCACTACAGTAGACATATCCATTGATGAGGTTAGAACCCTCATGATTCAATCACATCACCTCTGAACATCCTGAGTTCTTGAGGGACAGTCTATATCCATACCACAACAGGCACACACACCTGGCTTAGTTCCTCCAAGAAGAGGGATATGACCTGGGCAGTCTGCTTTTATCCTTTCTGTACCTCTCGTTTCTTCCTATATGAGATGGGCCAGATAATGTGTAGGGTCTAAAAAGAAACTGAACTTATGGATGTTTTTTCTGTATAAATAAATACATAGCGCATGCCAGCTAAAGCTAGCCTTTTATGTAGAAATAACCAAAACATATGGCCATTTTTTCCTCTTTATCCATTTTCTGCTCGCTTTGACTTCTGTATTTCCTGAGCCAATGTTCGGAGCTGTAAAGGGGCATTAGACTTTCTTTTTGACCTGAACTCTAAAGATGTACTTACAAGTAGATGACGATAGGTATGGTGGGGAGAGGGGTCTCAAAGGAAGTAGGGTGTCCACAGTGTTGCTGACCAGTTGTTCACATTCTGGACCTCCAGGCGTAGCCAGAAACTGGCCTTTGGTCTGTGAGGGCTGCGATTGATGATCCTAAAAGCCTGGTTCCCAGGGTGTCCCTGACAGCAGCTGTGTGCCGAGGCCGGTCACTGGCAAGAGACATGCTGGCCCTTCCAGAAGCTCCACTTACCTAGAATTTCTGTCGGGCACAGAGGAGTCCCTGTACACGCCTGGAGGGGATGCACCTGGCTCTTAATAGCCACATCCTGACCCGCAGTGGTCTCCTGGGCACATGCGCAGGAGGCTGGGCCTCCACCTGGACCCACGGGTGGCGGTTCCAGGGAGCTCAGAACTGCTCACAACTCTGCTGCAGTCGATGGATAATACCCACCACCCACTTGTCATGTCACCTGGACACACTGCCACCACGTGAGCAGAAGCTCCAAGCAGCCCGACTAGCTTGTGTGATGAATTGAGAGGGGACGAGTCTTATGATTCCTGAGACGGCTAATTAAGAAAGGACCTGGGCCCGTCTCACTTTTTTTTTCAACTTCTCATAGCTGTAATTTGAAACTCTTAAGGAGTTCTTATGTTGAATAGACATCCTGGTCATTTTGGCTATATATTTTGCGGGAAGAGCAGCTCTCTCTGAATGATTCTAGAAGCGCAGAGGGAAGACACGGAGAAGCGTAGCTCCTCCCCAGGGCAGGGGTGCTGTGGGAGGGGTGCGGCGGTTCTCACTCCATGTTTCGCTTTCTTCTCAGGTCCCAAGGGTGAAGCAGGAAGGACGGTCCCTCTACCTGGTCCTCCCGGAGCGGAAGGACTTCCGGGCTCCCCGGGATTCCCAGGCCCCCAAGGTACGCTTGAATCCCGCTCGGCTGGTCTCAGTGGGGCTCTCCGTGCCTTTCTCCTGCTGACCATTGCTCTTCCTCACCACAGGTGACCGAGGCTTCCCTGGAACCCCGGGACGGCCGGGCCACCCTGGAGAGAAGGGCGCCATGGGTCAGCCGGGGATTGGGTTTCCTGGGCCTCCCGGACCCAAAGGTGAGCCCGCCATGAGCCTGAGCGTGAGGGGCCCTATGGGCCGGGAAGGGTGTCCACTCCTTGGCTGTGGTCTCTGTTCTACTCCTGTGAGTCTGTGAGGAGAGGAGGCAGTCTCTGTAAGAACATGTAGGAATCAGTACCTGTGACACCGGTGGCCAGGGGCTCTGGCCAGTCCATGCCACTCAGGACAGAGATCCCACTTGGTGCAGGAAGCTGCTTTGCGTGGAGGGTCTGCAGGAAGGAGGGGCACACAAAGGACAGATAGCCTGCCAGGCACCGCTGTGCGCTCTGTCCTCCCATGGCGGTGGAGAGAGTGCACAGTCCCAGCACTGCCCAGGATGGGCTTGAAAGGCAGAGGACGGCCAGGGAGGCATGGCAGATAGGGGGTTTTGCTTCTGGGGGCCCCCGCAGGGCGTCGATGCTCCAGAACCTTTGCCTTCCTCTGAAAACTATAGGACATAGGAGGGGAATTTCACTCCTCCTCTTCCCTTAGTTTCTCTGCCTGTCCCTAGATAAACGCACTTATAGGCTTGGCAGATGGACCTCAGGTCCTGGACCGACGTGACACTGTGCACACAAAGAGGGACGTGTTTGTAAGGAGGTTTGTCTTTATGCATCATGCTGCCTGGCCAGGACTTAGGTTTAAACTTCTCCAGTCTCCAGGCTTCTTGCTGGAGGCGCTTCATCATGTCCTGCCTTGTGGTTATAGACTGCCATGCTTGGAGAACAGGGTAGCACCCCCTTTCTCCAAGAGCCATGTATGCCCACCCACACCCATGGCTCCTTCCATCAGGCAAGGGCAGAAGACCTTGATGTTCAAGAGAGCAAATGCTAGCTACTCAGAAGGCTGTAATCCCAGCTACTCAGGAGGCTGAGGCAGGAGGATCACCAATTCTGGGCCAGCCTGGACAACATACTGAGACCCTGTCTCAACATAAAATATTAAGCTGGGCATAGTGGCACATGCCTACAATCCCAGTACTTGGGAGGCTGAGGTAGGAAGATCACAGATTTAAGGCCAGTCTCAGCAACTTAGTGAGACCCTACTTCAAAATAAGAACTAAAAAAGGCCAGGGGTGTAGCTGGGAGGTAGAATGCCCCTGGGTTCAAGCCCAGTGCCAAAAGGATTAAAAGAAATGAGAAAGGAAGAGAGCATACGCTAAGGCCTTCTCCCTGCTCATGGGTTCCACTGAATTCCCTGGGAGCACCATGCCAGTGTCATCCGGCGGGTCTCCTAAAGTAGAAGCCCTTCCCCTGGGTAAAAGGAGCTGCTCAGGACGTGGATGTTGGGTGGGTGGGTAGGGCCAGGGCCTGTCAGACTCTGTGTGTACCGCAGCCCCCAGCTTGTGAGATCCAGACCTGCATGTCCCAGACGTGCATGTCACACCCGAGGGCTCTCCAAGCCTGCTGGCCATTCTCAGCGTGCGGGCAGCTGGAGAGAGCCCATCAGCACCTCTAGGGGTGAGGCCCAGACAGTTGCCATAGGTCCCAGAGGCCCAATGTGCCTGCAGCTCAATGGAGAGCCAGAGGTCTGTAGAGCCTCTCGTACTTTTAGCATGTCTGAGGCCTGTGGGCTCCTGTTGAGATGTAGCCGGATGTGGAGGACCTGGGCTGCAACCTCTGGCTGTGTTTCCAGTGGGCGATGGAGGCGCTCCTGTCCACAGCCACACCTGAGTCAGAGTGTCCGAGGGCCTCCCTGGTCTGCAGTGCCCGAGGGTGATCTGTTTTGTTGGGGATGAGCAGAACAGGAAAGACAGGTTAGAAGAGAGTAGAGCAGAAGGGAAGGAGGAGATGAGAAAGAGAGAGGGGTGCAGGGCTGGAAGTGGAAGCACTGTTCTGCACCCCAGGACCAAGAGGCCTTCCCTGGTCTCTTGGCCCTGCCTCCACAGGCTCTGCTGTTGTTGACATCTGAAATCAGCCCCAGGGCGTTTGGACACGTGTAAAAGAGATGAAGAGAGAGGGCAGCGGCAGTATAGCTTGATGATTTTCTTGATTCTTCAACACAGGTGTGGATGGCGTACCTGGAGACGTGGGACCTCCTGGGAACCCAGGTCGCCCCGGATTTAATGGCTTACCTGGCAACCCGGGCTTGCAGGGCCAGAAGGTGGGTACTGAGCTTTCCTTAGCTACTATTCCCCCATCCTTGTTATTAATTAGACGCATAAAATGTGGGTAATTAACCTCACAGGATACATTGGACTGACATGTTTTTATTATTAGTGACACGGCATAGGATAGAAAATACCAGCGCACATGGCCGTGCAGGAGGTTTTTTGAGGGAAATCCTGTGTTTCAATTTTATGCGACATTTGTCTCAGTTTTATGACGTTTTCTTGCCTGTGTGGATGCTGGGTCTCAGTGTGAAATGCTTCCTATTGTGAGTAGCGGCTGTAAGTGTGTGAGAGCCACTGTTCTGTTGGAAGCCATAGTCAGCCTGGAGGGCCGCCGCAGGGTTCCTGAGCCCGGCGGGACCCTTAGCAGCAGCATCCCTGGCTTTTACCCTTGAGACACCAATAGAGCCCCTTCTATTCGCAGTTGTGACCCTGGAACCATTCGGTTACATCCTTGTGTGTGCTGTTGGCTTCGTAAAAACACTGATGTCGCTGGTTAACTCACGTCTCATGCTTTGGGG
The DNA here is from genome assembly GCA_004027185.1 of Glis glis. Lineage (NCBI taxonomy): Eukaryota > Metazoa > Chordata > Mammalia > Rodentia > Gliridae > Glis > Glis glis. Next base: position 22,139 of record PVJS01006210.1, on the reverse strand, counting down.
ATTTGCAGGGAGAGCCTGGAGTTGGTCTACCAGGACTCAAAGGACTTCCAGGTCTTCCCGGCATTCCTGGAACACCTGGGGAGAAGGGCAGCATCGGGGGACAAGGTGTCCCCGGAGAACACGGGGCAATCGGACCCCCTGGACTGCAGGGGATCAGAGGTAACTTGCACACCAGTCTGGACCGTGTCAAGGACCAGGTCTGACTGTTTTGTATTCCCGGAGCACCTGCCGGGTGCTCAAGCTGGGTTTGTTGAGTGGATGGTGAAGATCCCAGAGGGTTTTGTGTTTCTGGCTATTGTGCTGGTGGATGGCGGATGGTGTGGGATGTGCTACAGCCCCCGATTTACTCCAGGTTTTTCCCTCCAGGTGACCCAGGACCTCCTGGAGTACAGGGCCCTGCAGGACCACCGGGAGCTCCGGGAATTGGCCCCCCTGGAGCTATGGGCCCTCCCGGAGGGCAGGGACCGCCAGGGTCGTCAGGTGATGCTGCACTCTCTCTTCTCTGAGGACGGCCCCTTCCCCAAAGCCTGTGCACAGTGGGGTGGGAGACAATGCGATGAGAGTCATCATGGAGGGGAGAGTAGCACAATCTCTGAAATACAAGGGGAAAGTAGATTCTGGTTTGCAAAAATGGGTTTGGTTGTTTGCTTAAACATAGAGTCATAGATTTCTATTTTTTCCTCCCACTGAAATTGGCTGATGGGCCAAACAAAGAAACCTCTCCATTATCATATACTCAATAGCTTTTCAAATTTTAGTCCAAATGATGACTCCATATTATCTTTGCATAGGAGGCTTAATAAGTTGCTGATCATTTCAACCAAGTCCATGTCTGGCTGCCTTTGTGTTGTTAATAATGATCTTAGAGGTGTGGTGGTGTGGGGTGGGGGGAACGCATTCAGGGGCTGGCCTGGGTCTGGTGGACCTGGCAGTGCTGAGCATGGCTACCGATGGCAGAAAGGGGCAGCTTTTCCCTTCAGATATTGCTTATCCACTGAGTGCCTTGTTAGTCGCAAACACTGGGTGTCACTTGAGCCCCAGTGACGGCTACTGCCGGGCTTCCTTCAGAAAGGGAGAGCCCAGCCCAGGAAGGCCCAGCGGAGTGCAGTCCCTAAGACTAAAAGGTATTCCCACTTTATCCACCGTAGGTCCTCCCGGAATAAAAGGAGAGAAGGGTTTCCCCGGCTTCCCAGGATTGGACATGCCCGGCCCTAAAGGAGACAAAGGCTCTCCAGGACTTCCCGGCCTAACAGGGCAGTCGGGGCTGCCTGGCCTGCCTGGCCAGCAGGGCACGCCTGGAATTCCAGGGCTCCCAGGTAGGTGACCGCTGAGCTCCCGCCTGGTTGATGAGAAGGAATGGGCCTCACCTCGTTCCTTCACGACTCATAACATTTCCGTGTTCCACATGCAAATATACTCATAGTCCTTCCTTTCGTCCCAGGTTCCAAGGGAGAAATGGGCGTCATGGGGACCCCTGGGCAGCCAGGCTCCCCAGGACCTGCGGGCATCCCAGGATTACCTGGAGAAAAAGGTAGGGGAGCCAACAACCCCGGGTCCCCCTGTGTCTGTCTCTTGAGCGTCTTGGGAAATTCACACTTTGCAGTAGATCACACTGCAGAAGAGGAAGTGAGGGGCTGGGGACACTGGTCTCCCAGTGGGAGCTGATTTTAATGCACAGTCCCTCGGGCTGAACAGCTGTGTTCTGCCCAGCCCAAGGCAGCCTGGCTTTTGGGCACAGCTGGATTCCTCCTGTGACAAGTGACAGCATCTTTAGTCCTGCCTGCAAATGTGGCTTCTTTTCAAGTCCTAATTTTTACTTCTTATCTCGTCATTTGAAATTGGTCCAAAATAATTTTTTTAAAAAGAAATTGACTCTAAGTGTGAGACAATAAAGAAAATGTGTTCAGTAGAATAGGAAAATTCCCATTCTATCATTTTGTCTATAATCGAGGGGTACCACGAACAGGCATAATCAAGATGCTTAGGAAGGAGAGAAAATATAAGTTGTCAAAACTAATAAGCCAAGTGATGTCTATTAGAATGATTAGCAAATAGTGACTTTTGGAAAATGGCTTTATAGTTTATTTATCTGGCGTTATATTCTCCCATGTGACTCTAATATTCGCCACCTGCTGTCATTTTGGGTGGGTTACTAGTTCTTTCCCTTCCTTTTTGGTTGCTAGGACTTTGTGACCGCATCCGGAAGATGGGGCTGGGCCTCACTGGCTGATTCTCTTTTGTCTACAGGGGACCACGGCTTCCCGGGTTCCTCGGGACCCAGGGGAGACCCTGGCTTCAAAGGCGATAAAGGGGATATCGGGCTTCCTGGAAAACCGGGGTCCATGGACAAACTGGACATGGGCAGCATGAAGGGCCAGAAGGGAGACCAAGGAGAGAAAGGTACGCGGGAGGACAGCCTCTGAGGACAGAGGTCTGTGTCCAGCCAGGGTTATGTGCTTCTTAAGTAGGATGCAGCCACCCTGCGTTTCGGCAGCGATTTGCCTTCTAAGTAGATGCGGGTCCTTATTGTTGTTCTCCGTCACGTGTAGGACAAATTGGACCCACTGGCGATAAAGGATCCCGAGGAGACCCTGGGACCCCAGGAGTGCCCGGGAAGGACGGGCAGGCAGGACACCCCGGACAGCCAGGTGGGTTCACCAGGTGCGGCAGCGTGGCCAGAGCTCTGCGGAGAAGCATGTCTGCAGACACTAACCTGTTGGGCTTTTCTCCTCATTACTCTAGGGCCCAAAGGTGACCCAGGAATAAGTGGGACACCAGGTGCTCCAGGACTCCCTGGACCGAAAGGATCGGTTGGTGGAATGGGCCTGCCAGGTAAACTGGGCATAGAGACGGCACGGGCACACGCACGCACGGGCTGGTGGGACACATCTGCAGAGGGTCCTGCTCAGCTGGAAGGACGTAACCCAAGAACTGAGTCTTCCATCCATCCTCAACTCTGGATGGCCTCCTGCCCAGAGCGAGGTGGCATTTGGTTGACACTAGGGCCATCGCTAAAAAAAAAAAGAAACCCTCACAGTGTAACAAAATAAAGCAGGGGTGTACACAGTCTCCCGGTGGCCCGTCCACTCTGCTGGCATCTCCCTGGGAGACAGGTGGCTCTCCACTCTGGTCCATCCACACATGCAGCTCATTCTCTGGTGCCCTCTGTTAGGTCAGAGGGGTCCTCTGGACTGCTCGGCCCGGTGCTGGGCTGCCTTCCTGCCTCACCACGGGCACCTGCTCCAATGAGAGAACCAGAATCAAGAGCCTAGGAGAAGGGAGTGCACTGAGACCAGCCTGGCCTGGCCGGGGCGGCCATACAGACAGAGGAGAACAGCCAGGACAGGGGGCCTGGCTTCCTGTCTGCTCCCAAGTCTTTGCAAGGTGTTCTTGCCACTTCATTTGAAATGTAAACATCTAGCTGGGTGCAGTGGCTCACACCTGTAATCCCAGTACCTGGGAGGCCGAGACTGGAGGATCTCAGGTTCCAGGTCAGCCTCAGCAACTTAGTGAGGTCCCTCAGCAACTTAGCAAGACCCTGTTTCAAAATAAAAAAAAAATAAAATAGGGCTGGGGGTGTAGTTTAGAGGTAGAACAGCTCTGTGTTCAACCTCCAGTACCAAAAAAAGAAACATAAACATCTAGGTACCTGTATGAAAGGAAGTTTGGTGCCAGTGCACATTACAAACCCAAGTGTGCAAGTTCTCTTCACCGTCCCTCCTTAACCCTCTGATTTTTTTTTAAATGAGAGTTGATTATATAACAAGAAACATAAAAGCTGCTTTTTATACTCTTAGTAAAGTAAGTATTCTAAGCAGTTGATGTGTTTCTTCTTTCTCTTTGTCTTGGTCTTTAAGAGACAGGAGCAGCATTGAGAGAAGGATTCCGTGTTCTTCCACCGCACTCCTGGCTAATCTCCCACTTACCTTTCAACTGTTTGTGTTAATAGGGACCCCTGGAGAAAAAGGCGTGCCCGGCATCCCTGGCCCACAGGGTGTCCCTGGCTTACCCGGAGAGAAAGGGGCGAAAGGAGAGAAAGGGCAGGCAGGTCTGCCCGGCATCGGGATCCCCGGACGACCTGGCGACAAGGTAACCAACTCCCATCCGCACAGAAATGCTTCCTGAGAAGTTTTCAATAACACAGTCCGCTGTCAATGACTTGTAGCATGTACGAATTCCTCCCAACTCCCTGGGAGTTGAGTCTCCTCCTCCTTCTCCTCACTACCTCTCCCTCCAAGAAGCATCTAGAAGCTTGCCAAGAGGTGAGAGCAGCCAGCTGTCACCGGGAGGGGGTGAAAAGGATCGAGGCCTTTGGAGGGAGACACGGGGCTCTTTTGCCCTAAGTTCTGCCTGTTTCTCAGAAGTGACTGGGTGATGCTTGGTGTGATGCTTGGGTGAGACACCCAGCAGTGCGGCTCTACAGTGCAGTACTCATCATACCAGATGTGTGCACTGGGATCCAGGAGGCGCCTCTGGGTGCCTGGCTCATCCTCACCGCCCCATTTTTGCTCACAGGGAGACCAAGGCATAGCGGGTTTCCCAGGCAGCCCTGGGGAGAAGGGAGAGAAAGGCAGTACCGGGATCCCAGGGATGCCGGGGTCTCCAGGCCCGAAGGGGTCTCCAGGGACAGTCGGCTATCCAGGTAGGTGTCGGGCCTCCTCCTGGACGGGCAGGCCATCGAGGAAGAACCCAGACTTACAGGCGCTCCGGAACTTTGTTTTTCTTAGGCAGCCCTGGGTTGCCCGGGGAGAAAGGTGACAAAGGCCTTCCGGGCTTGGATGGTATCCCTGGCGTCAAAGGAGAAGCAGGTAGAGACCCCTACACACACCCTGGATACAGATGGGGCACATGGAGAGGACAGCTAGGGACAGGATGGCAGCTTCCAGGGAGCTTCTGTCCCCGGTGAACTTGGCCTCAGATGCTGTGGTGGAGCCTTTGGGGGCGGGGGGATGGCGAGTCCTACCCCTCCATTTCACAGAGGAGCAGACTGAGCCTGGGGCCCGCAGGGTCTCGCTGAGGTCTTGCACTCATCAGGCACTAGGTCCAGCCTGCAAGTTGTTTCTTATGGGGAGCATGGGCATTTTAGCCATTTGCTCTCTGTTCTCAGCGGCTCGCGAGGGTTAGGGTTCATGGTGTTGCCAACAGCATGGAGGGTCCATTCCAAGGTTGTCAGAATTGTCCTCAGGGACCCCATGTGTGCCAGGGGAGCAGGTTGTTAGAGTGTCTCAAGGGACAGTTTGCATGGAGACCAGGGTGCGGCGAGGGGCTCCCTGAGTGACTGGAACTTCTCTCGGAGGTCTTCCTGGGCAACCTGGCCCCACCGGTCCAGCTGGCCAGAAAGGGGAGCCCGGCAGTGACGGAATCCCAGGATCGGCAGGAGAGAAGGGCGAGCCAGGTACGTCCCGGGCCCGTTGTCCACCTGCAGGGACTTGGGTACCACGTTCAGTGACCGGTGGCACCTCTACTGTGTACCCTGTGACCACTGGAACACTGGCGTGGACACATGGGCAGGGTTGGGTGAGGAAAAGCGACCTTTGATGATTCCACAAATACTTCCGGGCACCCTCGCTCAGAGGGACTGGGGCTCAGGTACAGCATTGAGCTTGCTATGACAAAACATTATCAGAACAAAAACAGAGCTCCCCCCGTGCCCAGCACTTTGCCCATTTGAGAACTGATCCTGGGAGTTTTGGTTGGCCCCTGAGTCTCTCCTGTCACTGAGGAGGGGCTACAGCTTGGACAAAAGAACCAGCCCCCAGCTGTGACAGTGACAGTCACAAACACAGCGATGCTCGTGTGCTATGCACGAGTATCAACACACAGTCTAAAGCAGGCCGAGGTGTGCGGGGAACACTGAGGAGCTTCTGCTGTTAGTGCTGGCTTCTTTCTTAAGTTCGTGTTTTCATTCTACACAACTGAGATTTACTTTACATTCATTCGTTTTCCTATAAAAATAACCCATAAGACAATATGTCCACACTCTCTTCCCCCCTTGAATCTTCCCTTGGGCCGTGGCTCTTGTTTGCTGTTCCCCGCCATCCATGCTCTCCTCCCTCCTGAGAATCGAGTAGTTGGACGGTCTGAACGCAGCCAGGCGTTCATCTCCAGGCAGTAGTAGGAAGCAAACGCTCATTTGCATAGATCACTTTTAAATGCCTTAATGGCTCTGAGCTGGAAGACACTTAGGGAAAAGTGCGAAATGATAAGTGTCCACTCAGGGCATCTTGTGACAACTGCGGGAGGATCATTTTGCTCCCAAGCTACACTGGGGTGTTCTCCATTTGCTCCACAAACACCCCATGCTGTACGACTGCATGCGCCGGGGCTGCTCTGTGCTGTCCCCACCTTCTGACTAGTAAAGAGACACGTCTCTCCGCCCTTACTTCACAGGTCTGCCAGGAAGAGGATTCCCAGGGCATCCAGGGACCAAGGGAGACAAAGGTAACGTTTCCTGAGTGTTGTCCTCTTCAGCCACCACTGCCCCATGCCCGCGCAGCAGGGCAGAGGGCCGCTCGCAGGACTCAGCCCATCTCCGTGGGGATGTCCTACAAGACACATGGATGCGGTATCTCACCCACGGGTTGAAAGGGTGTGCAGTACACCGACCATCATGTGTTCTTTCTTTGAACTAATTTTATGGACTTCAGGAGAGGGGAGACTCCTATCATTTTTGCCCTTACGAAGCAATCAGAAGATCAAAATGGTTATTTTTTTAGCACTGGCCATGTTTATGTGAAGGGAGGATAGGATGTAATCCATGCCACGGACGTTAGCACATCCCTGAGCAGCCTCTGGGGCCAACACCAGGCACAGCGGACAGCTGGAAAGAGGCCTGGAGCTGCAGTCTCGTCCCTCAGCATTTTATAAGAAAGAAACCACATCCACAAGTAAATGCAGGAGATGTAAGCCACCGCACGTTAAGAGAGCCCAGAGGTGGCCACTGCGTGGAGTGCACATCTGCGTCCTCAGGGAGAGGCAGAGAGTCGCTGGGCTGTCTGAGTGACCCAGGTCAGGCTCTGGGGATTTGGAGAGGACACGGCGGGTCTGGGATGCAGCTTAGAAAGAGCAGAGGCTCGTGGAAGTCCTGTCCCACCTGGGTCCCAGGGTCCTTAAACACCAGCCAGAAGCCTTCCTTTGGCAGACATTTGGTCTTCCTCTGGGCACACCAGGCTGGGGGTGCAGGACGGGCCGCCTTGGCCTTCACCCACAGACCCCCTCCATCCCTGACCCCCGTTGAGAATGCACCTCCTCAGGAGCTCCCGTGGGCTGACAGAACAAGGAAGCTGGAGACATGTGTGGCCCCTGCTATGCTGAGCGTTTTCCCTACCTAGCTGCCCACCGTGCCATCTCTGTAGCTTCTCAAAGTGGGCCATACTGCCCCCCGAGGGGGCGCTGGGATAAAATATAGATCCATAAGAGAACGCAAATTTGTCGCTGCATCTTTCTGTTTATTCACTTAAAGAAGGTAGATTTCCAGGGGGAGCGCTGAGAATTTTTTTTTTTTCTGAAAAGGGAGTAGTAAGCTAAATAAATCTGTGCACCTCAGGACTGACATATCCCACTGCCCTGTGATAATGTACCTGCGGTGCACGTATTTTCTGTTCATGACGTGTTGAAATAGCAGGGAGGATCATAAGAGAGGCCGTCGGACTGTTTTAGGCCTTGACCCTATTTTATTCCCTTTAAATTTTTTTCTTAACCATGAAGCAATCATAGAATTTTGGCATTTCTATAGGCAAGTTTTGGGTAACATATTTAAAAGTAAACATGGAAGATTTTTCCTATCAGCTCTTATTTTTTGTTGTTTTTAAAACTGGCTTTATTGGGGTACCATTAAGATTTAAATATGTGTGTATTTGCACATATTTAAAGTGTGTATTTGATACGTTTCGACACGTGTATACATCCATGAAAACATCACATGCAGGACAGCGTCTCACCCATCGACATGAAGGTCATTTTCTAGTCCCCACCCTCCCTGTCCCCATGCAGCCCTCCATCTGCTTTCTGGAACTGTGGACTAGCTCACATTTCCTGCAAGCTTCTATAAACACAGTGGGACCATTTGTGTTCCTTTAGCCCGACTTCTTCCGCACGGCACAGTTGCGGCTCATCCTACCGTGTCAGTAGTTCACCTTTTTGATTGCTGCCTGGTGCTCCATGGCGTGGCTCGGCGTGGCTTGTTTACTTCTCCACCTATGGATGGAACAAGCCTTCATTTTAGCCATGCAGCTGCTTGTGGGCTTCTAGGCACACATCCAAATGCCTTTGTAAATGTCAACCTCAATACCTTGTGTAGGGAGGGGGCCTTGGGGAGGGAGCTGGGGGAAAGCCCACCAAGCGCTGTGTGCATGTATGTCACTATCATTGTGAACTACATTATGATGTGAGACTATACTGCACCAATAAGAGTCTAAAAAATGCGCAAAGAAGGATAGCCAGGCTCTCCTTTCCAGCCAGGCCATGGTAAGAGCCCGCTGTGTTGGCTTTTCTTCAGGTGCCCTGGGGAAGCCCCTCTGGGGACACCTGGGGGATGGCAAGCCCCTCTGGGGGCACCAGGGTGTGGTGGGCTCCTGCTGAGTTTTACCCTGAGCTCAAACTGTTTCCATTGTTTAGGTTCAAAGGGCGAAGTCGGATTCCCTGGATTAGCTGGGAGTCCAGGAATACCCGGACCCAAAGGCGAGCAAGGGTTCATGGGTCCCCCAGGACCCCAGGGGCAGCCCGGCATACCAGGCTCTCCTGGCCACGCCGTGGAAGGGCCCAAAGGAGACCGCGGACCTCAGGGACAGCCTGGCCTGCCAGGTAAGGACGCTCCACCAGGTGTGGTGGTGCACGCCTATACTGCCAGTACTCAGGAGGCTGAGACAGGAGGATTGCAGGTTTTGGGCCAGCCTCAGCAACTTAGACCCTGTTTCAAAATAAAAAGGGTCTGGGAGTGTAGCAAGGAGGAAAAATGCTCTGAGTTCAACCCCAGTATCAAAATAGTAATAACAACATCAATTGATTTTTTATTTAGAAGTTTGTAGCTTGTGATATAGTTCAAAGCTATATTTTTGGCCTCTATTGGATCAACATTTTTCTAGCATTCTTTCTGTCGAGGAATTTAAGTAATTAGGGAGATGCAGAAAAGGAAACTACTGCTGAGCGTGGTGGCGCATGTTTGTAATCCCAGGACTTGGGAGGCTGAGACAGGAGGATCCGGGTTTGCAGCCAGCCTCAGCTACTTTGTGAGGCCCTCTGCAACTTAGTGAGACCCTGTTTCCAAATGAAGAATAAAAATTAGGGCCAGGGGTGTAGCTCAGAGGTAGAATGCCTCTGAGTTGAATCCCCAGTACTATACACATACCAAAATGACAACTCAGATAGATGCCCTCTGGGAGTTTAAGTCAACATTGTGTTCTAGCACCTTCCACCTGGACCTCAACTGTTGTCTTGGTACTGTAGGCTCCTGGGGCACCGTGACACCAAGACTGGTGTTCATGTGCGCATCCCTCCTTCCGTCTAGGCCTGGCCTTGACTGATGAAGGAAGGGCTCATGTTCCAGTCAGGAAACCAGGTGGCAGTAAAGACGGCGCCATCACAGCTGGGTGATGTGTGGACTCACTAGTACCTTCCTACCGTAACCATGTACTTTCGTCTCTCCATTAGGGCTTCCGGGACCCATGGGGCCCCCAGGGCTCCCTGGGCTTGACGGACTGAAAGGAGACAAGGGAAGTCCAGGCTGGCCGGGAGCACCTGGTGTTCCAGGACCCAAGGGAGACCCAGGCTTCCAGGGCATGCCGGTGAGTTATGGACTTTATTTTTTTTTTAAGAAGCATTTTCTGGTCAACAAGATTTTCATATGTATGTATGATATTGTACGTATGTGTACATACATGTGTCTGACCCTCCCCAGCCCCTACATAAGTTCCTTCTCTTGCCAGTAACCAGCATCTTTATTGGCACCAGAGCAGGAAACCATTATGACATCTTTTTGCGATCTATTTTACAAGAACCATTAAGAGGGAAATGTTATACTGCTGCCAATTATCGTTCAGTGCCTATGTTTACAATCTATTTACAAACTCAATGCAAAAAGCAAGCCAGGGTTGTTTTGTAAAGAAGAGTTCTGAGAAGCCAGCCCAGCCAGCTCTTCTGATCAGCAGTGGGTCTGGGATATTGCAGGCAGACCGCTCGCTGTCTGCCAGTGGTGACCAGGAGCCTTCAGGGAGCACAGCTCAGCTGTCCAAATGAGCAATCCTGGGCTTGGTGCGCATGTCATTGTTATTTAATTCTGTTTCCTGCAGTGCCTGAATATGCAGCCCCTCGTAGGTAAACTGGTGGTGTCTGGTTTGATTTGCAGCTCCTGGGGCTGCAGACCTCCTAGGGCAGATCCCTCTTGTCTTCATGTCTATCTCTCCATTTCTTCTCTGCCTCTCTGCTCGTCTCTGTCTCCTCCTCTTTCTGTTTCTCTGTCTCTGTCTTTCTCTGTAACACACGCTGTGAGAGAGTGTGACTCCAGGGAGTTGGGGCACCAGAGGGCTGCAGACAGAGCTCAGCAAGGACCAGGAGCATGCACAGGTTCTCCCTGTCGCTCATCAGTAGCAGAGACATTTTTAGAGACAGGGCACTTTCTCAAGGGCAGATACAGATCAACTAATCAGAACTTGACAGGTGCTGAAAAACAAGTGATGCTCTGTTATTTCTGAATTGGTTAATTGTGAAACACTGTGAATAATTATGCAGAGCAGTCTGCGTGGAGCAGCAGTAATCACTTCACCCGCTCCCTGTCTTCCAAGCTGTATGCGCACCCTCACGATACGCTGGATGTGCGCGTGAAGAGATTGTAGGCTCTTCGTTGCTAGATTTCAGTTTTCCAGTGATATAAGTGTAGGTAATTTGTCAATTATTCATATATTCCTGTTTTGTTGCTCAGTAACATAGAAATATACTTCCCATTCCTAGTGCCAATCCGTTATCTGTCTCTCTGTATACATATGTACATATATAAATATGTGTGTATCTTTATATATATTTATGCATGTTATTTCGGTTATGGTACATTTTAAAATAAGGTAAAGTACAAAACAAATCTCTATAAGGAATAATACAACTTTTTATATGTTGCTATCCATTCTTAGAGAAAGGAACAACTATACTGAAATAGCAAGAAAATGAGCTGCTACTGTTAAATACACAAATATTGCTATATTATACAAGAAAATAATCCTTTTTTTCGTGTTTTTAAAATCTTTTTTTTCCATAATTAGAATAAGATTCCAGATAAGACATGAAGCTAGTTCTGAAGAGTAGACTACACTCGAGTGTCTGGGGGAGTTTTCCCAAAGGGTGATTTGATGTTGATAGAGGGGTGCGCTTCCCTGGTATCTGTGGAGTCCCGACTGTTCATGGCATTGCGTTCCGGGGTGGAGAGAGCAGGCGTGAGACCGTTGCCTGCTCCTGGCGAGCTTACCATGCGGATGGACAAGCAGAAGGGAAACGTGGGATGAAACCAATCGTTTCAATTCCAGTGTCCCGGCTGGGGCACCCACAGAGGTCCCGATGTTCTTGTTACATCATTTAAGGGACCAAAAAGCACCCTCGAGTCACAAATCTCCCGTGTAGAACACGGAGGGGCTTTCTCCGCTTCGTGATTACCGGGCTACTCCAGAGACGTGTGTGTGTCTAGCGATCTCAGCTGTCATTCTCTTTGTGTTTTAGGGTATTGGCGGTTCTCCAGGGATCACAGGTTCTAAGGGTGATATGGGACCGCCAGGAGTTCCAGGATTCCAAGGTAAGAGAGGAAGGGACAAGCTGTGCAGTCCTCCTCTTACCCGGATGCATTTGGAGGGCTTTCTAACCCAGGCACTTCAGCCTTGAAATGCTGGTATAGCCACGGCATGAGATTTTGTTCTCTTCAATTAAAAATGTCCTTTCTATGTGGCTGCCCAAATTGTATAATCCTGTGAATGGCTGTATGAGGACATTCCAGATTTCTTATTAAGAGTCAGCGGATCATGTACACCGCAACCATTTGCATCTCGATGAGAAATCATGAATTGGGGCCAATCATTAGTTTATTAACGTATTCAACAAGCACATATTGGATGCCTATGGGCTTCCGGGCACTGCGATTTCTACTGCTCAAGCAGAAACATATGAAAGGCAAATAAAGACGCTCTCGGCCTGCAGGTGTCTTGTGGCCTATTTAGGGACACGTGTGAATCACATTGTGCCCCTTCCCTGGTTGTGACCCTTTTACAGTTTGTTGCCTGCTTGGAAAAGTGTGGCTTCTGGGTTCTAGAAGGAAGAGTTTCATCAAATGTTTTAGCTGACAGAAATAATGCTCTTTTTTTCCCCTTGACGATCAATTGGAAACACATTCACTGTGTGTATGTGTAAACATGTTTAGATGCATGCATATGCATGTGTATGTGAATGTATGTATGTACATGGCAGCGTGTGCTTATGTGTATACATGTATGTACACTTGTACCTTGTGCGCGTATACATAGATGTATGTTTGTGGTGTGTGTGTACACATATACACACATGTTTGCGTGTTGTTGGAAGCTCTGTACAAAGACAATGTGCTCCTTCTGTCTAGGTCAGAAAGGTCTTCCTGGCCTCCAGGGATTGAAAGGAGATCAGGGCGATCAAGGTATCCCCGGCGCGAAAGGTAGGAGAGTTCGTTAACTCACGGGACCTTGCTGATGATCGGGGAAACACAAACGCCACTGAATGCAGAGAACGAGGGGGTTTGGTTTTGCACATGTGAAATGACTGGAAGATCATTAGAAAACACTTGATTGAGCCGGGCGTGGTGGCGCACGCTTGTAATCCCAGTACTTTGGGAGGCGGAGACCGGAGGATCTGGGTTCGCGGCCAGCCTCAGCTCTCTCGCTTTCTCTCTCCCTGTCTCTCTCTCTCTCTCTCTCCTTGGTGAGGCCCTCCACAAATTCGTGAGACCCGGTTTCAAAATAAAGTATAAAAAATGGGGTCAGGGGCATAGCGCGGAGGTAGAACGTCCCTGCGTTCAATCCCCGGTACCGCAAAAAAAAAAAAAAAAAAAGAAAACACTTGATCGGAAATTCTTGGTAGCCTGTTAGGATTCTTGTATGTCATGGATCTCTTTACCGGCAACTTGTCTTGAAAGTCAAATTTGTCAAATCTAGGATAGGAGAGTCCGGAGGAGAGGGGAGGAAGGGGGCGGCCGGAATACTAACAGCTTCCAGGTTCAGCAAATCATGCAGGCTCCAAAGATAGACCGAAAGCAGCCACTTACAGTTAGAACAGGCGGCTGTCCCCCTGGCACGCGCAGATGCACGCATTCTGGCCGGACAAGAAGGAGTCTCCGTAGGAAAGGGCCTTCACTGACTTCTGCACCAAGGGGAGCCAGAGTGCAGTGGCTCCTAAAGCCAGAAAATCATCCTGGAAAGAAAGCGTTAAGCCCAGGTTTCATCCTCCATATTGATTTGCTCTGCTGGGCAGCCCATGTTTCTAGGTCTCTGTTTCAAAACCATGTTTTAGGGAAGAGACTGAGAAACCAAGTGCACCGGGGAAGTGAATGTTGAGGAAGGAAAGGGGGTGGCAAGTGTGTGAAGGAGGGAAACTTGGGTGTGTTTGGCCAAAGAGAGGAGGCGGAGATGGACTTCAATTCTAGATTATTGTCATTCTAATATTGTATCTAAGACCTAGAGTGCAGTAGAAGCATTAGATTCATTCATCATTAGAAAATTAGGACCCGTGCTTATCATGTCCAGTGAGGCGGGTTTCAGATAAGTATAGGAAAACAGAAATGTCCTCCTAGCAAGTATTGGAGCTCTCCAAGCTAGAGAGTTTTCTGGAAAGGGGGTGTTTCCCCTCACAGCGTGCAGGCGAGGGCTTGCTGGTGGATTGCAGGGTGGAGTTTCCATAGGTGGCCCAGCATCTTTTCCAGTCCCTAGAGTTCAGGATTTTAGGTTTAAGAAGACGTGCAGGTTGAATATGCTTTTTGAGGGTCGGAAGCCTTGTGGTTTTGACAGGGATTTTTCATTTTTGAGAAACATAGTCATCGGGTTGTTTCACACTGGCCTCTGCTCCAGGACCTATTTCTGTCCCGGTATGATGACATGAAATTGATTGATCACATCTGGTGCCCACAGGTCTCCCAGGTCCCCCCGGGCCTCCCGGGCCTTACAGTATCGTCAAAGGGGAGCCAGGGCTCCCTGGTCCTGAGGGTCCTCCAGGTCTGAAAGGGCTCCAGGGACCTCCAGGCCCCAAGGGACAGCAAGGTGAGGCTCCTCGGAGTGCACAGGGGGTGGAGAGCTGGGGGGAGGGGGCGGGATTTCCCCTTCCCTTGTGTGTCTAAGATCACAGTCTCTGGGTAACGATAATACAATCATGTTTGAATATGGCTTTCTTTAATGTATATCAAATGGAGTTTTTGAAGGGACCCAAAAAAGCCAGAATAAAATACAGGAAAGCCAGAAGAATACCCAACTCAACATATCTACCTGTGATTAGAAAAGCACAGGCCAGGCACAACAGAACGTCATGTCCTGCAGGGGCAGACGAGGTGGAGGGGCAGCAGCCTAGTCCTGTAAGTGCTGCAGCTCTATGAGCAGCCCGGGAGCTCTGCCCAGCTGGGGAAGACCTTGGCCTCTGCCGTCAGCTGCTCCTGGCTATCCAGACAGACCCTCTCCTCTGCAGGCAAGGCCTGCGCTTGCCTCCTGGAAGACTGAAAAGGACATTTAAGAAGGGAAGCAAGAGAGACAGCTTGCCGCCACGCAGGCCCAGATCACGGACTCTTTCTCCTTTGCTGTAGGTGTGACGGGCTCGGTGGGCTCACCTGGACCTCCAGGGGCTCCTGGCTTTGATGGTGCTCCTGGCCAAAAAGGAGAGACGGGACCTTTTGGGCCTCCGGGTAGGTTGCTGTGGTCTCCCAACCTATTTACCCTCTACCTGGGTCTCTGAGTTAGAAGCAGTAGGCTCAGGCTTGTGGAAACCTGAAAATAGAGTAAAAAATATTGCTTGAAGATGTCCAAGAAGTCTGCATCTTAGAAGGAACAGGTCCAAAAAAAAAAAAAAAAGCTAAGAGCTGGGAGTGTAGAGACAGACGCTGATGAAGGTGTGCATTTTCTAGATATCATTGAAAGGTGGCCGATCGTGGTGGCCCCGTGTGGTCTCTTAAGAGAGGAGTGGGCTGAAGCTAAGAAAGTTCTACTTCGACCAGAGCCGGGGGAAGTAGAAGTGAGAAGTCATCATGCCGGCTTTGATCTGAGGGCAGCTATCTGGCATGGGATAACTTGGTCTGTTTCCTTAGGAAGCTCTTGGGTATCCCCAAATGCCCATGCTGCTCAGGCCGAGGGCACCCACTCACCAAACAAAGAGCACAGCCAGTAGATCTGTGACTGCCCTGTGTGTGGCATAGCCGCCCCAGGGCAGGAAGGACCAGGTGCCCACACGCTTTCTTACTGCTCTGTTTCCATACACAGGCTTTGGGCCCCAAATGAGGTTGTTTAAATCAATCTATAATATCCTCCCTTAGAGGAGGCCCCAGATCCTCTAGGAATAGACACACAGACTTGCATTACTTATGTTCATTTACCTATATCCACGTCCATATATATATATATATATAATATATATATATAATATATATATATTATATATATATATATCCTTGACTCATTGAACTAAATGTTCAAGCACTGTGCTTATGAAGTTTTTGGTACTGGAGAGTGAACATAGGGGCATTCTACCTCCGAGCTATACCCCTAGCCCTTTATATTTTTTATTTTTCATTTTTTGGTTAGCAGCGGGGTCTTGATAGGTTGCTGAGAGTCTCACTAAGTTGCTGAGGCTGGTCTAGAACCTGTGATCTTCCTGTCTCAGCCTCCCAAGTACTGGGATTTCAGGTGTGTGCCACCACACCCTGCTTTTGAAAGCTGTCTTGAGGAGGTACAGCCAGAGAAAGGGAGGGACACCACAGGAGGCAGAGGGTACTTAGTTCACTGAGCACTTTTCCCTGTATTTTTTTTATTTTTGGTCACATGAAAAGGCTTGATAGACAGTTTGTGGAAATGCGAAATGTTAAGAACTCCTTCAAGACAAGGTTTGAAGGCTTTCTGGGGAGCCTGACCATGACTAGGGAGGGTAATTTGTCTTCTCTCTTACAGGTCCGAGAGGGTTTCCTGGCCCACCAGGCCCTGATGGGCTGCCAGGATCCATGGGGCCCCCAGGCACCCCATCTGTCGACCACGGCTTCCTTGTGACCAGGCACAGTCAGACAACAGATGACCCGCCTTGTCCTCCAGGGACCAAAATTCTTTACCATGGCTACTCTCTGCTGTATGTGCAGGGCAATGAACGGGCCCACGGCCAGGACTTGGGTAAGAAGTTCTTGTCCCGGTTCCCTTTTTCCCTCAGGGTGATGTACGGGTGCCCACCGTGACACATGCTGTCCTACCTCTCCTGCTGTGGTGCGACCCACTAGGCCACGAGGGCCCTGTTTCCTGAGTAGGGTTCTTTCCCGTTTCCCTCTATTCTGACCAAATGGACCATCAGCCCAACAGCCATTATACCCATGAGTCATGGGAAGCCAAGAAGCGTAAAGACTGGCACTTTGAAAATGTTCACATTAATCAAACCTTAGACCTCAGCTTCTAGGTAGCGAGTAGGAGCAAGATTCCAGGTATACACAGTTAATATTCTGCTCTGTTGCTCTCCACTAGAGCAGCGTAGCTGTCCCCCTTTTAAAACACGTCCCCGGCCAGGCATGGTGGCCCACATCTGTAATCCCAGTACTTAGGAGGCTGAGACAGGATGATCCCAGGTTCGAGGCCAGCCTCAGCAACTTAGTGAGATCTTTAGCAACTTAGCAAGGTCCTGTCTCAAAATTAAAAAATAAAAAGGGCTAGGGGTCTAACACAGTGGTAGAATGCCCCTGGGTTCAATTCCCAGGACCAAAAATAAATAAATAAATAAATAAAGTAATAAAATAAATAAAGTAATAAAATAAATAAATAAATAAAGTAAGGTAAGTACCTGTTATCCTGACCAAAATTCTCTGCAGCTTCTGGGCTCTGTCCTTCCATAATTCAGAGCAGCAGAAAGCTACTTGTCTGTCCTCATTACCTTAGTCTGCTTCAGACAGCCTCTACCTGACTTCCTCTTAGTGCTGTATTCTTTGATTATGGAATTGATTGATGTTAGAATCAACAAGCAGGTGCGTAAGGGTGTCTCCGCCTTTTCCACAAAACCCACTGTTCACTCTGATACAGTCCATAACATAAGTTAAGCTCCTTCTGGAATTCAGTTCCAGGAAAAGGTTTCTCTCTACTGGTAAACCTGTTTTCTTTTGTCAAAAATACTATACATCATTCTTTATAATTTCCCTTTTGCCTGATCACTTTAACTTCATTTACTACTCATTTGCCATAGTGAAGCCTGTTTGGCATATTTCTTTCTTTCTGATAATAATGGACAGTTTTAATTTGCATCTTAACGGATGAGTTGAATGCTTGCCTTTGACTACTGGCGGGCTGAGATCCGCTTCCCTAGCGGTAACCGTGCCCTCTCCTGTGCTCCCGGGCAGGCACGGCCGGAAGCTGCCTGCGCAAGTTCAGCACGATGCCCTTCCTGTTCTGCAACATCAACAACGTGTGCAACTTCGCCTCCCGCAACGACTACTCCTACTGGCTGTCCACGCCCGAGCCCATGCCCATGTCCATGGCGCCCATCGCCGGGGACAACATCCGGCCTTTCATCAGTAGGTGAGTCGGCCGTTCCCGGGAGCAGATGTGTCACGGAAGGGGGAAACCCCTCGTAGTCTGGACAGATGTTAGTTTTGTTTTTTCATTTTCCTCCAAACATTGCCAATAAGTTAGTCCATTGCCCATCAGCTCACCAACGGTTATTTCTGAGTTTTACAAAATCAGCCATAAAAGTATTTGATATAAAAGTCAGTTACTCTCTTTAAAAATTATAGTGCAAAACCATGATGAGATTGAAAACAGAATTCATATTTCTTGGTTCCATTTGTCCTGGGAGCTAGGGGATGCTGCTGGATTCTGCAAACCTTAGGACAGTATCTCTCAACCTCCCTCTCTCCCTCCCCTCCCCCCTTTCCTGCCTGCCTGTCTGCCTGCCTAAAAAGGCCTTTAAGATATTTAATTTTGGGTCTCATTCTTGCTTCTATGGAATTTTTTAAATATCAAGTATTTTTAATTGTGGTAAAATACCACAATTCAACATAAAATTTACCACCTCAGACATTTTTAAGTGCCCAGCGCAGTGATATGAAGCACATTCGCATTGTGCCAGCCAGCCATCCCCAGAACGCTTTCATCTTGAAACACAGAGACTCTCTACCCACTAAACACTAATTCCTCCTTTCCCTCCCCACCCCATGGCGCCCAGTGTTCTCCTTTTGGTGTCTATGGACTTGATTATTCTAGGTGCCTAATATAAGTGGAATCATACAGCATTTGTCTTTTGGCGGCTGACTTATATCCTTAGGTTCATCCACATGGTAGCATTTTTCCTTCCTTTTTAAAGACTAAATAATATCCCATTGTGTGTATACCAGCCACACGTGGCTTATCCATTCATCTGTCAGTGGTTGGGTGGGTTGCTTTCACATCTTGGCTATTATGAACATGGGTGTACAAATCTAAGTCCCTGTTTTTCATGCTCTTGGATATATATCCAGAAATACAATGGCTGGAGCATATGGTAATTCTGTCTTTAATTTTTTGAGAAACCTCTTTGCTGCAGCCCCTTGACTCTCTACCCACAATGCATGTGGGTTTCCATTTCTCTACATCCTCCCAATATTTGTTATTTTCTCATGTTTTGACAGTTGCCATCCCAGTGGGTGTGAGTGGCCCCGTGAAACTGCAATACTAGAGTCATAATGTATAGTCTCTCTATGTGCTGTGTGTGTATCTTTGCTTTACACATAAAAGTTATACACATTTATATTATACATAAAAATGTATACAATAGTAATTTTTTTTCATATTTCCCTTAATCCCACCGATTTCTGCTCCTTTGGGGTGATACTGGGGCCCCTGAGAATGAGTGTGTTTGACTGACTTCCCACTTGAGTGCGTCCCACAATGACATCTGGGGTGTGTTTCAGGTCCCAGGTCAGCCTTGTGGGAAGTAAGGCAGGAAGTTGAAATCATTGTACCTGGGACCACGTGATTGTCTCACCTCTGCCTCTTTCCATCTGAAAGTCGATTGCTTAGCTGTACTCAGCAGGAAAAGTGGCAAATGAACAAGTTGTTAGGAAGTCACTCCATAATTTTACTTTTTACACACCGCATTAATAAAAGGCAGAAAGAATAAGAAGTCAGGAAGCATCTTCCTTAGGAATATGAACATGAGAAAGAGCTCAGCGTTTCCAAATTCCTTTCAAAGACAGCAGCAGCTTTTGAGTGTGAAGAGAGACCCTGAGCCCGGGGATGCCCTGCCATCTGCCGGAAGGGCGGGGGGACACTCCAGTGCCCAGGGAGCGCCTGCCCCCTGTGCAGTGTGGCCATACACACCTCCTGTGCGTGGGTAATCTGGGGTTTGGTGCCTGCCAGGCCCTGGCCTATAGATTTGGGGCTGCACAGCATGGACCCCGGAACAGAAAGGCCGGAGAAGCTATTGTGGAGAGCCACAGGCGTTTGGCTGCCTTACATTGTAGTATCTCATGACGGCTTTCTCTGAATTCTTTTGAGCTAGCATAAGACTTATTTTATGGGTCATAAGCTGGAAAACGTCACTCGTTATACTTGCTGAGTGTCACTTTTCAGAATACGTGCTTTGTGTCACCTGCGGGCGCCAATGCCCACTGACCGTCCTGGTTGTGGACTTGTCTAGTGACTAAAGGAAAACTAACACCTTTTATGGGTTTCTTTTCTAGCTTTCCTTGGACAACAGGTAGAGAATGATTACTTATTTGTGTTTCTTATCTACTTTCTTGATAACATGGACATGTGGTTGAAGACACTGGGGTGTTGGCAAACCCTAACGAAATTCCAAAACCGGGTCCCAGAGAGGCAGGCATCATAGACTCACTTTCTGCAAGATGCTCCCGGTTCTATGAGCACAAACAAGGCTCTAAGTTGTTTAGATGTCCCAAGACTCTACATTTCAGGGTTTTATGTGTCTCTGTTCATGGACCTGTGGAAACACAGCCCCGAGGGACCTCCCAGGCCATGTCCTCAGCCGCCCGGTGTGAACCTGATTCCCTTCTGCAGTGATTCTCACTGTCAATGAGCCTCAGGTTTCCATGGTTACTCTAACTTAGGATTTCCAGCGGCTCTCAGGACCTGTGTCTTCCTATCGGGAAGGTCCGAAAGATTAATTTTAGAAACACTCGCTAGCGCAGAATCCTTCATGCTGCGCGGCAGAGGCTCCATCGCCGCTTTAATCCTAATAGAAGCAACATTTTCTGAGCACTTTTCCTGGCTTCTGCAAACAAGAACCATCAGAAGTCATGCTTGGTAAATCGCTGGAGTGGAGGGACCAGGGGCCTCTGGGAGCAGGGAGAGCTGGGGCCTGGCCCGCCTCTGACCCCAGCTGTGGCCTTGGTTCCTTCACAGGCAATACGGGGAATGAGGCTGCTTGAATTGTAAGGGTCCAACAGCTCTTTGAACTGTGACACTGTGTTCCTTGACCACCCTTCCAATGGGCAGGACCACCCTCTCTGTGGTCACCCAAAGTCCCCCAATCCCCGGCACCCAGCAGCCTGGGAAAGATGGTGCTGTCCTCAGCCCCTTCTCTTCCTGTGACTGGAGGGCAGATGGCGGCAGGTGGACAAGGCCGGTTTCAGGGGCTGGTGTTTGGACCTTTTAATTCATCTGCATTTGCATGAGTAAAATAGAAAATGACACTCACACATGCACACCGGTGCAGGTAAGATGGAATAGTGGATTTAGGTCTACCTGGTTCACATCCATTCTCATGCAAATGTCCCAGCAGAACTGGGTGTGATTAGTGACACTTTATGCTCATTGTCAGCATGGCTAACCCTCGGTTCGTTTTGTGACTTGAACATCATTATTTTGCTGCTGGTGTTTATTGTTTTGGACCAAAGCATGTCCCCTGCACCAGGGCTCCCTTCCTTGGGCACGTCCTGCTCAGGACACTGTGTGATTTTAATTGAGTCTGGAGTGCACTCCTGTGGCTGAGCTTGAGCCAGCCTGGCCTGGGAGGTGTCCTGTGTTGTCAGTGGACACGGACAGCCCCAGGCCTTGAACAGCCAAGGAATGGGGGCAGAGCCGAACAACTGGCTTCAGTCTGGAGTCTGTTCCCTGAAGGCAGCTCACAAGGCCTGCAGCCTCAAGAGCACACGTCATTTATATTTTTTTACTCAGTTCCCCAAGTGTTCTTCCTATATGAGAGATTACCCATCGCTTAAACCAAACTGTTGCATTCGGAAGCGGGCAAGAAGCCCCTCCTTCCCCTAAGCATTCATTGTTGCTCATGTGCACGTCATTGTCAAGAAGCCCGAAGACACTGAAATGCACAGAGGAGAGAGCAGACCCCTGCAGCCGGCTGTCCGGGACAGCCTCCCCATCGTCCCACAAAACAAGCGGTTCAAGAGCATCTGTTTTCGAATAGAATGCGTTCATGCTGAGACAGGCTTCTACAGCCCACAAGCAGGCTCTGAGCCTGGGAGTCGGAGCACTGAGCACAGTGCTCTGCACTTATTCAGAAAGTTGAGCGAGGAGACTGAGTGCAGAAGTGGGGTGGGGGAATGGCCAGGCGTGGCCGCCCTGCACCCCAGTCCGCTGAGAGCCCTCTGCCTTGCAGGTGTGCGGTGTGCGAGGCGCCCGCCATGGTGATGGCGGTGCACAGTCAGACCATCCAGATCCCGCAGTGCCCCAACGGGTGGTCGTCGCTGTGGATTGGCTATTCCTTCGTGATGGTGAGTGTTTGGGAAACAATCACTAACAACACCCGACCTCTCCTCTCTGCCTTGAGTTCTCTGGATCATGCTGTTTAGTCTCCTCCCTCATCGGTCCATCTTCTTCCAGGGCATGCCTGGGGCCTGGCCTGCTGCATGTGGGGACAACGGGGTTCCCAGCACCAGCCAGAGCCCTCCTTGCTCTCAGAGCTGCTGCTGTGAGGGGGAGCTGGGACAAACGTCTTCCTTCAACTGCAGCACGAGGGGCTCAGCC